>KV458832.1:0-160927 GCA_001662605.1 Pseudogymnoascus sp. 05NY08
CCCCCCCCCAAAGAGACCCCCCATTCACCACCCCCCACCCCAAACGTCCCATCTTGAAAAAAAAACCCCCCCCCCAACACAGCGACACAAACAACCCCCTTCCCCCCCCCCCCCCCCCCTTTCGACCGCGAACGACAAGGACTCCCATCCGGAGTCGGCTTGAAATCCCATCAATGGCGTCAAGCAGCAGCAATGTCGTCGGTGTGCACTATCGCGTCGGGAAGAAGATTGGAGAGGGCTCCTTTGGTGTCATATTCGAAGGCACCAACCTGTTGAACAACCAGCAGGTCGCCATCAAATTCGTACGTTTCACCCACCCTTGACTCCCATTGAGTGGCGAGAGCATGGAGAGAGAGATGGACAGCACGCACCATATATTAAAGGGCTTCACCGCCTCAAGCACGAATTGATTGTAGCTGACGATGTTTCAATCTTAGGAACCACGCAAGAGCGATGCTCCTCAACTACGTGACGAGTACAGGACGTACAAGATCTTGGTTGGATGCCGTGAGTACACCTCATCCTCGACAACACTCTACCATGACTGACAATGAAACAGCGGGCATCCCGAATGTCTACTACTTCGGCCAGGAGGGCCTCCACAACATCCTCGTTATCGACCTGTTAGGTCCCTCCCTCGAGGACCTCTTCGACCACTGCAACAGACGCTTCTCGATCAAGACCGTGGTCATGGTGGCAAAGCAGATGGTATGTACTTCAACCACACCGCCACGCGTCAACCCCTAACCTTTGCACAGCTGTCGAGAGTCCAAACGATCCACGAGAAGAACTTAATCTACAGAGACATCAAGCCAGACAACTTCCTGATTGGCAGGTCGGGATCCAAGGCGGCCAATGTCATCCACGTCGTCGACTTCGGCATGGCCAAGCAATACCGCGACCCGAAGACGAAGCAGCACATCCCATACCGTGAGCGGAAATCTCTGTCCGGAACCGCACGTTACATGTCCATCAACACGCACTTGGGACGCGAGCAATCACGCCGTGACGATTTAGAGGCCCTCGGACATGTGTTCATGTACTTCCTCCGCGGCGGTCTACCATGGCAAGGCCTGAAGGCCGCCACCAACAAGCAAAAGTACGAGAAGATCGGTGAGAAGAAGCAGACCACGCCCATCCCCGAGCTCTGCAACGGCTTCCCGGAGGAGCTCAACAAGTACCTCAGCTACGTGCGCAACCTCGGCTTCGAGGACACCCCCGACTACGACTACCTCCGCGACCTCTTCACGCAAGCCCTCAAGGGCTCCGGCGAGATCGAAGACGGCGAGTACGACTGGATGAAGCTCAACAACGGCAAAGGCTGGGAAGCCACCAAACAGCACCAGTCCCAGCATTTAATGCACCAAGCCAACGCCGCGCAGGGCGCCTCGAACCGCGAGCTCCACGGCACCACGCGCCAGACGGGCTCCACACCGGGCCACCTCACCGCCGCCCGTTTAAACGCCGCGCAGCCCCCGCCCCCGTCGCCCGCCAAGGCCGGGCTGGGGAAGATGCGCGACCGCGACCAGCCAAGCGGGCCCGGACGACTGGCACCCAAGCGCGCGAGCGGCGCCGCGGGGGGGCACGGGGGCGAACTGACGCCGGCGGGGTCGACGCAGGCCCAGTTCCAGAACTCGAGCAATAACCTGCCGCAGCGCATGGTGCAGCAGCCGAATATGATTGCGCAGCAGATGGGGAATGGAAGGGTGGAGGAGGAGGCGCAGCCGCAGGGGTTTCAGAAGTTTTTGAAGACGATATGTTGCAGTACGTATATTCCCCGTTCGTTGGCGGTGGGCTAGAAGGCAAAATACAGTGACAGTGACTAACTAGACCACAGGATGATCGACCCTATGACTTAGAGAACCCGGAAAAATCGCAATGAAATGTATAATGCCGCCCTTCACCACCCCATCACCTCTCCGTTCTATCCAGCAGATCCAGCAGATCCAGTCCCAAAACCCAACTCCGCCGGACCAGGGGAAGAAACAAGGCCACACCACACACACACTACAAACAAAACTTTCATATATATCTCCGCTTGTGTTCCTTCTGCATGGTCTGGGGGGCGGCGCGCGTGCGACTTTCATCTCGGCATTTGTATGGACGCGTTGGGGGCATGGATGGAGCGTGTACATGACGGATCATCTCTTACTGTTCTCAAAAGTGCCCATTCGCCTCGCGCACACATGCACGCTCTACGCATTTCCTAGCCTCCTCAATCTCGGTTTGATCCACATCTATATTCAGCACCCAGAGGTCCTCAGACGCACCCGCGGGGACGGATTGGCTGACAACAACCGCTAAAATCGGGAAGGGGGGGCAGAACCGCGAAGGACGACTTAATACATATCTATCTCTCTGTTCTCCTTTACCCCCTTCAACTTCGAGCTAAAAACTTGTCAGAAGCACGCCGGGTGTTGCTTGCGGACGTACAACATACAACCTCTCTCTTACTCTCTCTCTCTTTTAAAACTCGCGTCATATCAGAGCGCGGGTGTCAGGTGTCGTGGGGTTATAGCGGGTGTTTTTCTCGTCTGTTTATTTTTTCTTTGCTGTTTGCTGTTTGCTGTTTTTCGTTGAGGGGGGGTGTTAATGTGTGGAGGAGAGAAGGGGGGATGGAGATGAGGCGTGGAAGGGGGGTTGGAGAGAAGGGGTGTGGGGAGGGGGTAGATGGCTGGTACATGATGGAGTTGGGGAGGTGGAGAGAGGGAGGGGAGGGGTGAGGTAGATAGAAAGTAGATGCTGGGGTGGGGGTAGTTTGATGATGTATTTTCAAGTTATATGCTGTGTTTTGTGCGCGTGATGCGTGTGTGTGTGATATGTTTGTTCGATTCAGGGGAGTGCGTAAGGGGAATGGAGGGCAGCGGTATGAGACTTGACGTATGCCTCGTACTCTGAGCGTCAAAGTCTCAATCTAGACACCAGACATTGGCGTGAAGGACATACATAGCACTCCCTCCCTCCTAACCCATCCACTTCCACCCCTTTCACCACAAAACCACATCTGCAGTGCCAAAACCCACGACGCGATAGTTCTAGTAGTTATATATATTTTTCGAATTTCCTTTTTCTGTTTCTATTCTTTGCTTCCCCTAGTTCTGAGGAAAATGAATGCCAAAAAGTTACAAGAGACCACGGCCACCGACCGCACCGCCCGATAAGACAGACAGCCCAGATACATATGTAAAACACCCTATTTTGGAAACCCGGTATGCGTTGCTCATTACCCCCGTTCCACCCCTTTCTCCCCTTCCCCACCATCCTCTTCTCCCACCACCCCCCCTCTCCCCATCCATTCCGTGTCGTCTTCTTCACACCTCCACCTCGCACCATTAAGTAGTTTCATCGTCAAAGGCAGCAGGGGATTTAAGTAAGCTTCTGCTTGATAAAGAAGGAGCGCAAGTGCGAGAGCTGCCACGCGCAGGTGATACCCAGGACAGCGAGTTGGATGAGCGTCCAGCGCACGACGCGGGAGTTGGTGGCTTCGGATTGATCGCGGAATTCGGCTTCACGCTCCTATTATCCCTATTAGTATGCTTCCAAAACTCTCCTCATCCCATTCCCATTCCCACTCCCCCCCCAACCAAATACGCCGGGAAGAAACCGGTGGGCGAGGGGTATGAAAGGGGAAAGAGAGGGAATGGAAGGAAAGAAAAACGTACACGCTGAAACAGCTGCTCCCTCTTAATATCCATCAACCTCCCATTTAGATCCTTCACCTTCTGCACTAGATCCGTAATCTTGCCATGATCATCCGTCTCGATCTCCGAGGTCGTACCGATCGCCAGATCTAGCGTCAGCTTGACGCCGCCGAGCGATTGGCCGCCTAGCCAGCCGGAGTGGCCGGTGGAGTGGGAGGGGGTGAAGCAGATCCTGTGGTCGCCGGAGTCGGCGGAGGTGAAGGTTATCTTGCCGCTGGATTGGCCGCGGCTGGAGACGATGCGGTGGTCGTTGTCAAAGACTTCCTGGGGGGATGTTAGCCTCTGATCCCCTCATATCTGATTCAGAGAAAGGAGGTAGAGAAGAAAGAGTAGGAAGGCGGAAGGGGAAGGAATGGGGTTGGGGAGCTTGGGAGAGCTGGGGGAGAGCCATACCTCGACCGAGATGAAGATATTCAGGTTATCATTCTTCACATATTTATTCTGATCAAGACTGAACTCCTCAGCCTTGTACTGGCCCACGACCAACGTATCCTTCGGCAGCCGCTCAAAGAAACACTTCGGGTTCGTGCCCTCAATGTAGAAGTATAGCGATTGCACGGGGACGAGCAGCGTCGCTGCCGCCAGCGAGAGCGCGGGCAGGAAGGAGCGCATGGCTGGGTTGCTGTGAGACTATGCGAGGGAGAGAAGAGTGCACTCTGAGAGTCGACGGCGAGGCGCGTGATGGTGAGGTGGAGTTGGGAGGAGGTGTCGTGTGTGGTAGCTCTCTCTCTCGTGCTATTTTGACAGCGGCCACGGTTCCAGATTCCAATGCGCGGTCAGGGGTGTGGGCCCCAGAGGTGTTTGTGTCACGTGAGATGGGGTGGTGGGTATCCAGTAATCGGTCGCGGTGGTTGCTCGACGACTTCCCTAAATCTTTAGACACACCCAAGAGGAACATCGCTCGACCACGGCAACCTTTAATTCATTCGCGATACAACAACCCACAACTTATCGTCGCAACCAGTTTAACTCTTTCAGAGGGAGTGGGGGATTGAGATACACAGTGTACGCTGATTAATAACGACGCGCAGCTGCGCATTTCGACGATTCACGATGACGTCCCTCGATGTGCGCGACATGCTGGACCTGCCCAATAGTGCAGGTCTGCGCCCGGCGAAGAAACAAAAACTCACCAACGCGCGACCCAATCTGAAGGGATTACAACGTGAGGTTCAGAGTCTTGGGGGGGACAACCCGATCTCGATTGTGCCTGCAGTACCACAGTTCAAGAAGAGGAGGCTGGTGAACAGGAAGCCGGCCGCGAAGTGGGAGTTGAAGCCGTTTAAGAATACTGCGAGGGAGGATGATATGAAGCTGAAGCACTGGAGGAGGAAGGTTGAGGTGCCGCCGAAGCAGGAAGCACAGGAGGGCGAGGGTGGAGAGGCGGTGGTGGGTGAGGTGAAGGAGGAGGTGGACGACTCGGCATTCGCGAAGTTCAATGTCCAAGTCAACATCCCCAAGTACGACGACGAACAATACGAAGCCAAGCTCAAAAACGAAGACTGGACCAAAGAGGAAACAGACTACCTGATGCAAACAGCGCGCGACTTCGACCTCAGATGGCCTCTCGTCTGGGACCGCTACGAATACCAGCCCGCCCCTCCCCCCGAAGGCACCGAGAGCACCGCCCTCATCCCCGAACTCAAACCCCGCACCCTCGAAGACCTCAAAGCGCGCTACTACGACGTCGCCGCCAAGATGATGTCCGTCCACCGCCCCGTCCAGTTCATGAGCCAAGTCGAATTCAGCCTGCACCAGCTCATGTCATCTTTCAACCCCGTACAAGAAGCGCTCCGCAAACGCTTCGCTGAGAACGCTATGTCGCGTAGTTCTGAGGAGCGACGTGAGGAAGAGAGTCTTCTCATCGAACTTAAGCGCATCATGGCGCGCTCGGAGCGCCTCAATGAGGAGCGCAAGGACTTGTACGCTCGTCTGGACGCGCCGCTCAGCAGCAGCAATGTCGGCGTCTATACCACCTCTGCCGGCCTGCAGCAGCTCGTCCAGCAGCTCATGAATGCCGATAAATCCAAGAAGCGGAAATCGATCCTTGGACCCGAGGGAACCCCTACAGCCGGCCCTGGCGCAGCGCCTGTTGATCGCCGCGATAGCACGGCGGTGCGTGAGCCTGCGGCTGCCACGCCAGCGACGACGGGTAAGAAGGGCGGTGCAGGCCCGGCGGAGCGACGCAAGCTGAGCGAGGAGGATCAAGTTGTGTATGGTGTATCGACGCACGACCGCCTCCAGAGCGGGCCACAGTTCCGCTACGACCGCATCGCGAAGATGGTCAGTAGCCGCTCGGCAGTTCTGGCAAGCCGAATCACGAATGTCCTCACGGAGCTGGAGATCCCGCCACGTCTTGTGATGCCGACGCTCGAGGTTGGGGCGGCGTTCGAGGCGCTGCTGGGGAGCATTAATGTCCTCCTTGATACGCGGAAGGCGTCTGATAAGCTGGATGGAGAGATTAAGCTCGCGGAGGCGCAGAAGGCGGAGAGGGAGAAGAAGGAGGGGAAGAAGAAGGGGGAAGCGGAGGGGGGGCAAGGAGAGGGTGAGGGGGAGAAGGAGGGGGAGGCTGAAGTGGAGGGCGACATTAAGGCGGAGGGTGGGGGGGAGAAGGAGAGGAGTGTTTCGGTGGCTAGGGCGGGGTCGGTGCAGGCGCAGACGGCGGCGCATAAGAGGAGTGCGAGCGTGTTGAGTCAGGTTAGTGATAAGAGCACGAAGAGGCAGAAGAAGTAGATGGCTTGTTGGTGGTAGCAGATGGTGCTGTATAATAGGGTTGTGCTGGGTTTAGCGATGGTGCTGTGGTGTATGAATATCATGATTAATTAATACACATTATGCTCTGATACTTTCCATGGTTTTGAGGGGAGATGGGGATAAGGAGGTGCATGTATGTGGTTGGGAGGATGCAGGACCTGTTTTCGACCATCACCTTAGCTAGCTGTATTGGAGATGGTGATAGTCGTTTAAGTCTTTGCGCGTGTCAACAAGTGATAGTGATATATTCCATTACCGCAGCACCTAGCTACTTCAAATACATCCCCCTTCTTTCGATTCGAGGTCCCAATGCGCCGTGTGTGTATCTAGTGCTCAAAATCTCCAAAACAAACCTCCCCACCCCTTCTCTTATCCCATAGTTCCGCCGAGTCTTGTCACTCGATGACCGCGGCCCAGCCCGTTGTACACCCGCGCCGCCATCTTACAATGCTCGCCACGAGAGAGCTCCAAGTACGTCTTATCCCCAGCTCAATCATCGTCGCAATAAATCGACTCCGTATCCTCCAGCGCCCTCATCACCTCCTCAATCTCCTTCGGGTCACTAATCCCCCACACCCCACCCCCCTTAACCGTATCCTTCCCTCTCATCCCAACCTCCTTCCCCACCAGATTCCTCCCCACCTTCCCCGGCCCAACCCCAATCCACCGGCGCACCTTCTGCTCCTGGTCAAGGTACTTAATACTATCCCACCACCGCACAGTATCCACACACTGCCTCGTCCATTTATCCTTCAACTCCGCCTTAGACGTCACCGGCCTCGCCGACACATTCGAAACTATCTCCATCACGCCCGGCCACATCACAATATCCTCCTCCTCACGCCCCACCACCCTACTCTTCCCATCCAACAACCTCCTCATCATCCCACTCGCCGGTTTCATCAGCGGGCTATGGAAGGGGGAATCACTCTTCAGCCTTACAGCTCTAGGATCATGTCCCCCAAAGCTCCGCACGTGCGTCAGAAGCGTCCGGATCATGTTAATATTCCCACTCAACACGATCTGGTTCTTGCTATTGATATTCGCAATCGACACCTGCTGAATCGGCGGCACATCCTCCCCGCTATTCGTCTTCACGCCCGCATCATTGTGGCCGATGAAGTCGTGGATGGCAGCCACCAGCGGCTGTAGGTGGTCCGGCTCGGTGACGAGGGCGATCATGCCGTACTCGCCGCCGAACTCCTCCGTAGCCTTACGGGAGCATTCAGCCATGATTTCCGCGCGGCGGCGGACCAAATACAGCGAATCCTGGAACGTGACATATCCCCCCGCAACTAGAGCAGCGAACTCACCAAGCGAGTGCCCCAGCGTGACATCGCAGCGCGAAGGGGGGTGGAATCCGAACTCCGCCTCGAGAACGCGCAGGATCATGATAGAGGTTGCCATGATAGCGGGCTGGGAGTGGATCGTTGCAGTGAGTGCGCTGTTGGGGCCTTCTTCGATGAGGGTGGATAGCTTGTAGCCTAGGAGGTGGTCGACTTCTTCGATGGTTGGGCCGGCGCTGCGGGGGAAGGCATCGAGCCATGGCTTGAGCATGCCGACTTTTTGGACGCCTTGGCCTGGGGGGAATGCGTTAGAGAGCTGCAAAGCAGGTGGGTTAGGACGGGCGTACCTGGGAAGAAGAGCGCGGTGCGTGGCCGGCGTTTTGTCATTATAGACCGCTCCTGCCGCTGTGAACTGGTATATAGAGGGTGTTGTCGTCCAGACCGGCTACCTTGCCGGCCGGGAATCGCGCTCAAGGTCTCACATCTCAGGATAGCCTCGCTGGCGAATCCTGGCCGAGCAACAGCTAGGCCCGTAGCCAGGGTCCTCATGGTGAGGGATCACAGTTTGGGGATGTGGTGGTGTTCTGGTGAGACCATCGCGTTTGCCTGGGTCTGCATTGCTGGCTGGGGACGTCGCCTGGCGAGGTCGGGATGGATGGCACCGAGACCCCACGTTTCCGACTTCCGACAATGTTTAGGGGAGTTAAAGGCGGCGCGGGTACTGCTCGGCTTAGGAAAAGTGTTGTTCCGGTTGGTGGTCATGGCGGATCCGCGGATCCCTTTTGGCCGGTAAATGTGCACGGTACCCCAAACACTCCCAATTCCTCAGCCTCAGCCTCGCGCCGCACCACTACCCCGAACCTCACTGCTCCACCACCACAACCCACAACAGCAATGGCAACCACGCCCTCCATAGCCTGCATAGGCATAATAGGGAAAGCCGTAAGTGCCCCTCCTTCTCTTTCCCCTTCCCCATCTGCCAAGTTTTAACTAACATTCCCTCCCCGACAGAACAACCCCCTCCACATATCCATCTTCCCCACCTGCCCCCCTCAATCCCCAGGCGGCTTCCCAGAGCCCCTCCTCACCCAGCTGCAGACCTCGCTTCTGCTCTCGTCGACGCTGGATATCTTTGAGGCGCGCGCACGTGCGAATGCGCTGAATGGACAGGGTCTGAGCTCCGACTATGGGTTGTTGAAGAATGTGGATGAGCGGTTGGCGATGTTTGGGTGGGAGACAAATACCGGGGTGAGGTTTGTGGTGGGTGTTGATATGAGGGGGAGTGGGGGAGAGAGGGAGGAAGAGGTGAGGAGGGGGAAGGGTGTTGTTGGAGGGCTGGGGTTGAGGGAGGGGGAGATGAAGATTGTGAGTTTGTTGCTTGTCTTTGGATGCTTGTGGTGTTCAGCTTCGTCGGGGAAGGATGGGTGTGAGCTGGGACTAACATAATTTTATAGGTTTTCCGAGCCATCCAGACAGCATACGTCCGCCTCCTCCAGAATCCCTTCTACGAACCCGACGACCACAGCCCGTTGACGGGGCATGGGGGAAAGAAGATCGAGAGTCGGCGGTTTTCGGATGAGATGAAGAGGATTGGTGCGAACTGGAAGGCGGGGGCGATGACACTGTGATTATGATGACAGGTGCGTTCATTGTGGAGATGTGGGAATGTTGGTGTTTGGTATGGGTTAGCATGGCGAGGCGTTATTGGGAAGTGAAGTTTGGGAGAATCTTGCAACGTGAAGTTGTTTAAGATGATCGCTGGTTGGGATATACTATCCGCATTGCGATAGAATCAAAGGTTTCCCAGGTGTCGTTCGATCTTACTTGACATCAGAAACGCATCTATACTGCCAATGCTGCCAGCAGTGGTGCAAAGCAGTTTGACTCTTCACCTCTTACTTTTCGGCATACCACCAACTCTTGGAACGTGTTCCTCTCAACTGGATGATACCAAAGATCAAATCGTTAGGCCCATGTCCTCTCTCAATTATTGATCGACTACCTACTTCCTTGCCTCATTACTTGGAAGCAATATAGTACACCATCTTCATTGCCATTTACTTCCTCTCCCATATACTTCAACCTCGAAGAACAACTTCTCTTTTCCTTCCATCAATCTACTCTTACTTCTACTGAGCAAGTGGTTGCTGCAACATTTCAAACATATATTATGCTTGGAGCCGAAGATACCCTCCATATTATCACTCGCCGACTTCCCCGCCGTCGTCATACATACCAACCCCAGCCTCTCAACGCCTCTCACATTGACCTACTCTGTTCAGCTTCAGCAAACTGCTGATACAATCAATTACAGGCTAACTCGATTCTCTACAGAAAAATATTATCCAGTGCTGAAGAACAATTCGACTTCACTTCAAAAGTGGCCTTCATCAGACATCTGGTAAGTGATAAATAATTTCATTATCATGCGTTGATCACTTGGCTTCGCTAGTTGGGATTTCCATCCCACGCCAAAATTTCAGTCACGGTGGACAAATCAGCCATCCCCAGTTGCTGTCATATTTTTTAACGGGCATAATTTCTGTCCGCTAATTGCGCTGGCATTACACGTCGCAGCATTACGCTTCTGAGAGGCCTTACTGCTGCTGCATAACTGGCAATGGGATGTGTGCTCTCAACTGCCAGCCAGAACACAGTTATCTTTTTTAATTGCCAACTTCCTTCTCATTCTATTTTTTGCTTCATTCGCGCTGTTCTCACCTTTCTATCACTGGCCACGTCACTCCATTATTTTCTTTTGTCAATATATCACATATCTACCTCCTATGGCTGAGGCTCAACCCCGCTTTCAATCAGAGATCTCACATTATACGTTGCCGAGTGGATGGTCTCATTCACACTTTGGCACATGAAGTTTATCAAGTCATATTGCTACTGCTCATTCTTATTTCATTCATTTCATGCACATTGGCTAGTCCTGCTATTGCCTCCTTTTGAGTCAGCAAACAGTATGACAACCAGCTTACACTCTCACTATTAGTCACAATGGCGGACAATTTTAGTTTTCTCAACTTTATTGAGGACGGGTCCGACCCAGCTCCAAAGGACACCCCAAAGGATACCCAGGACTCGGATTCCGATGCTGAAAACGCCGAACGCAAAGACTTCTGGGACCACGTTCCTACCGACGACCATGGTGCAGGAGGCTCACCCAACTCCAACTTCAACTCCTCCCCCACGCATCCGCCTCACCATGACGTTCCCACTCCAGCAGAAGGACCTGCCAAGCAAGGCGGCGGAAAACCCGCCCTGCAGATGCTCAAAGACGCCAGAACGTATGGCTTCAGAAAGAATGTAGAGAGAAGGGTGTTCAAGGGATCTGGTGCCATGGATCATGACGAGAGTGGCAACTATGACCCCAACGAAGAGGCTGCTGCCAACAGAAGGCTAGCTAAGAAAAAGGCGGCGCCGAAGTCGGGACTGGCCGAAGTGGAAATCGCCCAGCATGACTCTCAAGGCGAGGAGATTCTACCATCAATTGAGGAGGATGTTTCTGATGAGGAAAGCTCCGTTGAGACGAAACGTGGAAAGGGCTCGAAGAAAAACACCACGGCTGCGGCAGGACGAAAGAAGGGCAAGGGGAAGGTTAAGGTGTATGTATATTATTACATTTCCCGTGTAGCAAAAACTAATACAGTGCTCAGGCCAGCCATACCAGGCGCATGCGCTGCATGCCAAACTTTCGGGCTAGAATGCAGCATTCTTGACGACCCCGAGCAGTTCCCATGCACCACATGTTCCGAGGAGGGTATGTCGTGCGTCCTTGAGAATCCGAAGACCCCAGAGGCAAAGGCAGAGAAAAAACTGGCCGAGTCAAATATTAGGAATAAGAAAAAGGAAAAAGCACGGATTGAAAGAGAGCAGAAGAAGAACAGCCGCAAGAAGAATGTGCAGCTAGCAGTGCAGAATGCGGCGCCAAAGATCAACCCCAAGAATCGCAAGTACATATCATGCGCCCCATGCCGCGCCGGAGGCTTCCACAGTTGCTCACTGAAGACAAAAGAAAACATTGGACCGTGCAGACGGTGCATATCTAGCAAAGTAGCATGCACTTTTGAGGATAAGGTCATCAAAACTGGGAAGGCTGGGACTAAAAATGGCAAGGGGGTGAAGGCGGCTGGCAAGGCATCTGCTAAGGGCAGGAGCAAGCTCTTCGCGGGCTCCGTACCGCGCCCTCGCTCCGCGCCGAAGAAGGATAATACACCAAAGGGGATGTTCAAAAAGATCATCAAGACCAGGTTCTGCCACCCGGTCACCTTCGATGTCAATGTCAACACAACCTCAACCCTCTTTATGGGTATGAATTCCTTCGCCCAGCAAACTCCATGCCACTTTCATACCACCACCGCATTCCCCATGCTGGGTCTTGGAGAGCCGGTGGAAATCGAGGTCTATGCACCCAAGGAGCCGTCTCCCGCCAATCCCTTCGTCTACAAAGAATGCATCGATAGATTAGCGGTAGACAATGGAGAAGAGGATTATGATGAAGAAGACGACGACGAAGAAGAAGAAGAAGAGGAGGAAAGAGAAGAAGGGGAAGACAGCGAAGAAGGAGAACAAGAAGAACAGATAACAGGCAACAAAAAAACCGAACAAATAGTTTACGAAGACCCAACCTTCGTCTGCACCTCTTGCACCTTCGAGCGCCAGAGAATCCTCTTCTGCGACACCCACCGCATCCGCGCCATTGCCGGCATCAAACACCCCAATGACTTCGACTACAACGCCGCCATCTCAAAGATATGGCGTGACCAAACTCACGGTATAGGCTCAAACGCAGCCAAGGATATCCTCTGGTGCTCTGTCTGCGTCGCGCCGGCATTCTACGAGTGCTGCTCCCCTGACCGATTTGCAGGAGAGGTCGGGTGCGGGCTCATGCTATGTGAGGTTTGCGCGCAAGGGCTATGCGGGGGGGAAGGAAAATTGAAAGGCCTGTTGGACGAGATGGCTGAAGGGCAGGCGCACAATCAGTTCATGGCGCTCCAGAATCGCAGATCTGTGTTCCAACAGCTGACACTGGATCTGTTGATTGACCGGGCAGGCCGTGATATGATCAGGTACGAAGATGGAATAAGGGCCGACGCGGGGTTTTTGACCAACCGCGGAGAGCTAAAGCTGTGGATGGAGTCACAGGCAGTGGCGGACCCTAATGAGTATGAGGAACCGGAGATGAGGATGGATGAGGGTATAGCTGCTGGAGCTGCTGTTGACGCAGGGTGGGCCGGCTGGGGTGTGGGGATGGGATTGAATGGGGGACCTGACGAAACGTTTGAGGAGTATAATTTGAGGGTGAAGTTAGAGAAGGGAAGGGCGGAGCAGGCGAACCCCGTTTTTACGAGCGTGGCGCCGTCTGTATCGGCGGATACTGATGACTGGGCCCTATGAAGGGATCGCTAGGGGATTTAATTCAGTGTTGCTGTTTTTCAGGCCAACTTGGTCTGGGGACGGTTAGCGGAGGATGATATGGGGGGTTCTGAGGGGTGAGAGGAGCAAATCCTGGTGCTGGTGGATGGGATCGTTATGGCTGGGTTTATTTATTCAGGGGTGGTAGGGGGATTGTTTTTTTATACTGGTTCTGGTGTGTCGCGGCCGATCATCCGGCGTTCTCACGAGTGCACTTGGTCTTGCTCAGGCCAGCATCATTTTTGGCGGCTGGATAAAGGCCCTGGGAATATAGCTCCTTTCGGGGAGCGTTATAGCCCAGGGTGAAATGCAGTCTGCTGGGATCAAACTTCGCGCTTCGGTTCTAAACTACGACATTTGCGGGTGCAGAGGATATCGAAGATATAAAATAGACGGATGTTATTTCAACGCAGGCATTCACATGATACAGACATTAACCTAATGATTATTGCGACAAAGCTCACATCGATTATATTTTATTATATCAGATAATTAAAGCTGTTCAAAATATCCCCCCTCTCACTGTGAAAGATAAGTCGTTCCGTCATACTTCCCGACCTTATTCACATCAACTCTGAAGCTCTCTGGCGGGCCCAGGTAGCTCTTGCGCACTCCACCAAGATCAATGACAATCTTTTGGAGAACCACTCCGGGCTCCACGGCCCAGAACTTGAGCGTGTGCTTCCCGGGCTTGATAGAATGCATCGTCGTGGTCTGGCGGCCACTGGTAACACCCCACGCCGCATCCGCGACCGCAGGCCCCCAGCCTGGAGGCGACACATCGCTCGTGACAGTTCCCACGAACTGGATAGTCTGCGGCGTCTCACCATCAACAGCAATAGCGTACTTGAGCGGGCGGTCGATGCTGAGGAAGTTGAGCGACGGCGACAAGAACAGCGTGATGTTGGCGGGGTTCGTGATCTCAGTGAAGGTGAAGAAGTCGTACTCGAGGACTGGGCCGGTGCCAGCAGGCAGCGAGGGAGAGGTGATAGGACTGAGCGACACAGCATTCTGCGAGCGGCCGTGGTTGGGGAGGGTGATGTACTTTGCTCCCTTGGCGGTTGTGCTCTTGGTGCTGTGCTCGGCTTCAATGGTGACCTGGCGGTCGGACTCGACGAAGCCGTTGCGGAATGTACTTGGGACCGAGCGAGGAATGATGGGGACCTTGATTTGAGGAGAGTTGTAGTTGCCCCAGTCACACGACGATGTGAAGTTCAGGATCGCCGTTTGGGTATCGGTGACCTTGGACCAGTCGGGAACAGAGATATGGACGCGGACGTCGCTGCCCTGTTGTGGGCCGGTGACTCCGCTGGATGGCTCGAGTTTTAGGTAAGATGGGGAGGCGATGGACCACTTGCAGGCTTGGGTCCCACGGCTAAAGACTTCGAGATAACGGGTCTTTGGGCCATATGGCTCGAGAGGCAGAGAAGTGAGAGTGCCGCTGCCATTGTCGTGGTACTGGTCATCACCGCTGACCGTGGCGTTGGAACCTTCGATTCCGACACCTAGGTTTCCAGCGACAGAGGTCTCCGTAGTCTGGACAAAGGCCAGAGGCGGGAGGGAATTCCTCATTGGCTGTTGCCAGTAATCGTAACCAAGATGCGTTTGGTCCATGATGCCATTCCACTTACCACCAAGGAGAGTGTGGAATTGCTTGGTGATAACAGCATCAGTGTTGAAATCTGTCAAGACAGCTTGGGCTTTGCTATTAGTTGCGGTTCTCCTCTGCTTCACATATAAGTCGTTCTGAGCAGTCTGGACGTAGATCTTGTAAACTGTGTAGCCAGCAGTGACTGGGTGAAGCACTGTCTCGAAGAAAGATGCCTGAGTATTGGCTGGAAGAGAATCATGGAGTTTCTGTGCGTCTTTGGCCAGAGCAGCCCACTCTCCAAGAACAGTTTCGGCCTCATTGTAGTTGACGACGCTGTATGTACCAGGGCTCAACATCTCATACTTGCGTCTCGCAGCAAGAATACCATATTTATCAGCAACGGCACCAATAACTTCGGCATGCTTCGATCCGAACTCTCGTGCCGCCCACAGCTTAAGCCATTTCGGGACGCTATCATAACCCCACTGGTCGATATCGTAAGCAAGATCAAAGTAATGGTTGATTGGGATTTCGAGGCCCTTGAGATCTCCAACGTTGACGATCCAAATGCGGTCAGCCCCGTTCTCATAGGTTATCTTCATCTGTTCGACCGATTTTGCGAGGTTGATGGTATTAATCCACTTGTAACTTCTTGGGTCTCCAACGTAATCAAAGTGATAATAGATACCGGCTCCACCGCTTCGGGTCTTCTCATCCCCAACGGGAACTCTGCGAACATTGCCCCAGTTGTCGTCTGTCCACAGGAGAGTGACATCCTCTGGTACAGACATACCACCCTCAAAGTAATCCTGGACTTCTTTGTAAAGGCACCACATCTGTGGGATATCCTTGGCCGACTTGCCTTCATCAGCGAGAAGCTCGTCGAGGATTTCTCTCTGGGCTGTGACGGAGTCTGTGGCGGCCTTGATGGCCTTATCTCTTGTCAGAGGAATAGCAGTATCACCGCTACCTCTCATTGCCATGGTGAAGAGACTGTTGTTGATATATGGCTTGGCACGTTGGGCGCCGTACTCAAAGAATGGGCGAACACTGGCATTGTTCGTGTCCCAGCGCCATGCTCCTTCTCCAAAGTGGCC
Source organism: Pseudogymnoascus sp. 05NY08 (assembly GCA_001662605.1). Taxonomy (NCBI): domain Eukaryota; kingdom Fungi; phylum Ascomycota; class Leotiomycetes; order Thelebolales; family Thelebolaceae; genus Pseudogymnoascus; species Pseudogymnoascus sp. 05NY08. The sequence continues at coordinate 15,854 of KV458832.1, forward strand.
CCATTCGTTTGTGGCTCTCATCATTGGCTCTGTGTGGGACGAACCCATTACAATTGCGTACGCATCTGCCAACGGCTGATTCTCATAATCGTCAACGTTGAACATACCATTCCACATGGCTGGCCAGAGGTAGTTGGCTCGTAGGCGGAGTAAGAGTTCAAAGACTGTGGAGAAGAAGAGATGGTTCATCCCTGGGCCGTATTTGCCGGGCTTGTAGTTGTTGTTAACCCAATTGGTTAAGCCAGGTTGCTCATCGTTGATGAATAGGCCACGGTACTTGACACTTGGTGGCCCTTGTATCTTGACCGTGCTGAGGGCATAGATCTCACAGTGCTTTTGGGCTGGAGTGTCGGCCCAAAACCAGAACGGCGATACACCAATTTGCTCCGAGACGTCGTAGATCTGTCATTGTCAGTGTCGAACATATTGAAGACGCGGTTTACTTACTCCGAAAATAGAACCTCTAGCATCGGAACCAGCAATAACCAAAGCCTTGGACACACCTGGGAGGGGGTCCTTCACGACTTGGCTGACGAAGCTCTCCCACTTGCCCTTGATCTTGGACACATCGATTTTCTTGGCCTTGACAAGCTGGTCAATGAGTGTCGACTGGCCAATGGTACCGACAATGATCACAGTATCCTTGTAATCCTTGGTTTTGGTGTACAATGGGCCGAGAATCTGCTGTTCCGGGCCAACTGCGTAAAGGACGTCGCTGGTGGGTGCATGCCACTTGTAGACTGCTTGGGCAGTTTTGGCAGCATAAGCCGTCAAAGATAGGTTCGTGCCGGTTACTCGTCCGAAGTCCGTGGCAAGATCCCCAGCAGCTTTCTGGACGCCCCAGTAGTCATCGGGGGAGACTAGAATCTGCCCGCTGGATGCATGGTGCCCATTAGAGGATCCAAAAAGCTGGAAGGAATCGTGTGAAGCCGTAAAGCCAATGGTCTGCTTCTGGCCAAGTGCAGACACGGCGCTGAAGAGCGCCAGAGAAGGGAGAAGCTTGAGTAACATCTCAATTGGCCTTGAGTCTCTTGTCAACTGCCATGAAAATAAAGGGCCATGACAGCATTATATAAGGCACGCCTCGAGCTTCTCCTCACGCGTCTTATTACCCCCGGATGAGCATCATCTCCGCTACTCTGGATATATCTCGCATGGCGCACTTTATCCATTTTGCCATGGTTAGTTTCGCGTTGGCGTGGCATACCAGTGTAAATTAGGTAAAATATGGTTTTGATGCTAGAACACCGATAGAATAAACAAGGCCCGCCCCCTCATATTACCTTGTATAAGACAAGCAAGACTGCAAGGTACTTGATTGCCGGCTGGAGTAATAAGGTGTGGGGAAGAGCTGGACGGAACTGTTCCTATTCAACCATCTAATTAGCCTGAACCCCGCAAATGGTTATGATGCCGTTGATCACCTTCGGTACTAAGGAAACCGTTGTTCTCATTTGGATAGCTCATTTTTCCCCTGTCCCGTTGGAAGTACATACTCGAGTAGAGAATGAGGGGAAGCCCCAACGCCGAGTATCTTGTGGGGTTTAGTGATCTCAGCGAGTCTGTGATTTTGTAATTTCACAGTATTTTATCCGGACAATATCTGAGTTGTTCCCCATGTCCTTGATTCTCCAGCCACGCGATGTCCTCAGCCACAATTCCATACGTTGATGCGTTGTCGCGCTACTCGTTCGTACCCGCAGCTATCACCATCTCAGCCACATCATACCATGTTCAACATGACCTACCCTAGGTCAACGTACGAATGAGAAACTATGTCTGTACCAAGGGGCCCAACGGGCAAGCTTCTTTTCACGTTTAGTGATTATTGCGCCCTCTGCCGTGAGACTCTACCTGAACACAATTCCGAAATTGGCTTCGTTCCTCCACTGAATGATGCCTGGAAGTACAAGGTCGTCGGACGTCAGTTTATATCTCCACACCTCCATATTCTTTATTAAGTGGGTACTAAATGTGTATTCTTAGTCTATAATATCGGAAATACAGACAAACCATCTAGAGTAGTCGCTGCCTTTGGGAATCTTGCAGACGCTGTTTGTTTCGAGGAAATAGCTGTAGATTTCGCCAGCGGCCGATCTTTGGTCCTGGAAGTCGGGATTAACCACCGAATATGGAATAAAGATAGAATTGCTCACCTTGTTCATCTCCCGTGTTTGAAATTGATAAAGGCTTTGAATCCGGATCTCACTCTTCGGTCAATATATGAGTTTGCAGAGTCGACATATTCTTTGTTCAGGACTTCTCATGTCCCAGAGGGTCAAGATATCACAGCCACGGGATTCACAGGTTTCATCAATGAGAACGCCAACCAATCAAACTTGGGAAAGCTTCTAATCGCATATCTAGGTTGCCACTAGAACTTCAGCTAGCGATATCAGAAGCTTGCCCTTCGAACTTGATATCATCGCTCGTAACAGTGGCTCACACATCATCTACACTTGTCAGCGCGTTCAAGTGCAGCCAAGGTCAATGGAATGTTGAGCTTATATGCCACTCAGATGTCAAGACACTCTGCGCTACAACCGTGTCAATATTCGGCAACAAATATATATCATCCCTAAGATTTAATGAACTAAGTGAGGGTTCAGAAAAAGTTCAAGTAAAAGAGTCAGAGGTTACAGGTATCAAGTTTGCAATTGGCCGTTACGGGCTCAAGGCACTTTGCATTTGTTATGCTTCTAATGAGTCGTCTGATTGGCTTGGAGACCCAAGAGCTGGATGGATTGGAGTAATGCAGGGGACTGACATTACAAGTCTGCGTATTCTGCGCGATGTGAGCCTATATACATGAACTACATCCCTAACAGCCTGCTAATACTTAATAGGATCTAAAATGCATCCGGGTAGATTTCATGCATGATCTACCTATGAGAGAGCAGCGTGGACTTTTGTTGGATAAAGATCTCCCCTTTAAATTTGGAGACAATCATCGCATCCTAGACACAAGGGACTCACCACGGATCAAAAGCTTCCCTAGGTGGCGAATGTGCAGGTATCTTCCATTTTTTGATGAGACAGGTTACATATCTAGCCTCACAATGTACTGCAGCGGCCACTCTATAACGGGTATGGAAGCATCTGGCCTATCACTTCGATCAATTGGCGAGTGCAGTGGTAATCGCCACCCTGTACATATCTATCTTCAGCCGGGCGAGCGTATTGAATCTATTTGGCTTCGAATGCCAAATCCTCATTCCGACACGTGGCATAGACCGAACATCATGGTTAGTCAACATTGTGCATATTTGGCATTTGCTGATACTAGTAAAGTTTTGACCAACTTAAATCGAACACAAATTTTTGGGCCCTCATTGGTACCTGGCTCTGGATTTTACGGAGACGAGCGATATCAATGGACACTATTAAACAAGAGCCCTGGATATAGACCTACAGGCATTTTTTTGATGCACTTAGAAGAGATGGTGCCTCCCAAAGAATCGATAACATAGGTATTACTCAACGCGCTAGACTGGAGGTTGAGGGGATTCATCCGATGATTCCAAAGCTCACACTGGAATTATATACAGACGCGCCGGGAAAGAGCTTTGCAAATTGCTACCTCACAACTGCAAGCTTTGCAAATGTCAAAGAATTAAGAGTAAGCAGGACAGGGCCTCAGATATCCGGAATGGCAATACATCACCATGATGGAAGCATTGATGTCCTCGGCAAGTGGCGCAGACAACCACTTGGTTTTCTATCAAAAATTGAGCGGATCTATCACTACACTGATGGGAAACTTACCAGCATAGCTTTTGGATTCTCGGGTGGTGAAAACGAGCCAAAATTGGTCGATACTATATTCCTCGCCATTAACCACAAACCGCGTATTAAAGACGTGGTCCCACAATCGAAGATTGTCGTGGAGTTTCAAGTCGACGAGGCGGACCCTGTAAGCCAACAATCATTATAACGTGGAAGATCTGCTCTCTAACTTATGCCTAGCCTACAGTAATGTGGTTGTTTAACTTAGCTCATGATCATGTCGAGCTTTGGAATGGCGAGTACCTGCCGCCTAACATGTATATGTCGATCCACGAGTATCGCATAACAGAGTTTGAGGTAAAGGCAGTAGGGAAAAAACAAATTCCCATGGAGGAGACTTCCACCTATTCAATGTGCTGTCTTCCTTCTGGGGGCTAGGATTCCTTCGGCGTCAGTGATAGTTATGAATGATAATTACAAATTACACAACCTCTCCCAGAGTTTAATTATGTCCCAGAAGGGACTATAATTTAATAATTAAATCCCAGCACTTTTTGCCGCACGCACGGATTAATTAAGGCTGCTCAAATGAAAAGCCCGACATCCGGACCCGCGCCGCATATTGCTACTATACCCCAATATGAGATGATTTACACACACGAACGGAGGCTTTTCCCGCGCCCAAACAAGGCCACATATCCCCTTTTAGCAACCCAACAAAATATCCCTCCATAGTCTCTCCCAAACCTGCTCAATCCCATTGTTCATTTTGTGCTCATGAGCCCTCAATGAGCACCCAGAAATATACCCCACTCGCCGCCGACCCCGGCCCGGCCCACACCTGTCCCTGCGGCGCCACCCGGCAACCCCACTGGGCCCGCCGCCGTGGCGTCTGGCTCCTCGTCGCTCTGGGCCTCGAGACCCTCCTCCTCCTCGGCATCGCGTACCGCGCTGCGCTATCCTACGCGCCTTCCTCCTCACACCACCAGGGGAACAGCACGGGACTTCTCGATCCTCAGTCGTTTCTGCCACCGAGTAAGCCACGTATAGTTCTCGCACCTGAAACTGTTCTAACGCTTCCAGTTCCCCTCCAAACGGTCATCTTCGAAGATGAGACCCCGTACCGGGACATCGGTCCCGCGGGTGACAAGCTATGGAATGACATGATGCCTAGTAATTTAGCCCCTCCATGCACACGCAAGATTTAAGCTAATGCCCTAGTTAAGAGGGGAAAGGCTTCCTTCGCGTCCCGAACGCACGCCTTTATGATCTCCCGCCGAGCAAACCGAGCGGCAACAGCACGGATGGCGCAGAGGAGTTCTCTGTCTCATTGACGCACCAGCTGCATTGCTTGGTCTGCCCCCCTCCCCGCCGCCGGTGCAGGCAATTATGAGACACGGACTAACGGCCACAGGCTATGCTAAGGGATGTCATTGTGCAGTTTGGGAAGGGCAGCGCGTCTAGGTTCTGGGACCAGTCGGCCAAAGGGGGAGATGGACACGCATATCACTGTCTTGATTATAGTTTGTTTCTCCCCTCCTTACCTGTCAGCGCAGTGTATATTGACGAGCACTAGTCCGTCAGGGAATACTATGTGCAGGAGACACGTCGCTGGAGTTTGTAAAGGTGGAATATGATGACTTCGGGAAGGTGAGATCGAACTCGGTAGATGGGGCGGGTGTGGCACATATTTGCCGGGATTGGAGCGTGGTTAGGGAGGCATTGGAGGAGAGGAGGGTGGATGACCAGGTGGGGATTCTGTGAGGGGCTTTGGTTGTATGTTGTATTTGAGCAGTTCTCGGTGGAGTTGTTTTATGAAGGTCTAGGGAAGGCGGTCAAAAAAAAGAGGCCCCTATATGTAGTGATGTTATTTCCAGACAACGACATTATACTACATGAGTATCCACCCACCATAGACTCGAGAGAATTAGTCAACATATTTAGTCATTTCTCTTTCTAGTGCAAAGACCAACACATCCGAACATCATAAAGAAAAGATGCAATCCACTATTCAATCAGAGTTAGCATTTATACAAGGCTGTATGCGAACAAACAAAAAGCCGGCCATAGGTCAACTTGAGGAAGTAAAAAAACTTACGCCACAACACAAGGCAGCACCCAACGAAGAAGCATATCTTGATCAGCCTGACTCCGCAGCCTTTCTTCCTCCCTGCAGACTTCCGCTGGCTTACCGCACTCATAACTCCACCCAGTAACCGATATCACAACCGCTATTGGCGCAATAGCACATATCAGCATAGTGACGAACGAAAGAAACGCTGTGAACCCCTCCGTACAGCGCGGTGTGCGCCTTGAGGAATCGGCCAACCCCGCAATTTCTGGCACGTCCACTATCATAGCCCAGATGGACTAAAAGTGCCACGATGTCAGCGAATACGTACGTGCCTTTACCCCAGCCTGTATTTGGCTTGGGGGTGAGAGACATACCGCAATGTATGCGCCTACCATGGCACGGCCATGTCCCCGCGTGGATGCGTAGATGGCGACAATAAGCGTCGCAAAGGAAAGCCCGGCGGATATGGATCGTAAAACGAGCTGGGTAATGCCCCATGGCTTTGGGAATCTAGAACGCACCATGGCAAGGTGATTCTTCGTGGAAACGTTTATCAATGCAGATGTTTCGATGGCTGATCTGCAGTCGCGACTATTAAGACATTTTCTATTCCTTGGATTTGGAGCTTGGTATGTTTATAATTGGAGACTAGGGGGTAACTGGAGACTTTGTATAGTTAAACCAACAGTTAATTTAAATAGCGTCAAGCGCGTGGTCGAAATGTTGGGTTCTAGTTGGTCCAGGTAACACTTGGCGTTGATAAATGTAATATCGCGAAAATTAGACCTGTCTGTCATCCCGTGTCATACGTCTAAGACTAGATTTATGCCGCTGAACCTGTAAATATAACTAACTGCAAGTAATTCATAACTGATAAAAATAAATCGTTCATTGGTTGAGTAACCAACAGCCAATTTTATTTACCTTAAAATGGGAATCTTGGATCTTGAGCCAGAGGCCAAACAGAATCTAATCTGCCTTAGATATCACATGCTGGCGATGAGCTCTACTTGTTCGCAGTGCCGACTAGTAGCCTTCTGTTTACAGGACTGTCAAATGAGACTCACATAGAAGCTAGCCCCTTACAACATTTTTCCTTAGCTTTTTTCATATTTTGTTTATAATTTGACATGCACAATTGTAAGTCAATGGTCAATCTACATACAGCATCAAACGATGAGCCTATAATTTATCCATACCTCTACTTCCCCTCCTTCACCCGTCTGTCCTCCGCCTCCCTCTCCCTCTTCTCCTCTCTCACCCCCTCCTTCCTCTCCTCCCTCTCCCTCCTCACCCCCCTCCACCTAACCCCCCTCCGCATAACCACAACCAACACAGGCGCCACCCCCACCAACCCCGCCGCCAAAATCGTATAAGCCCAGCCCTCCCCCACCCTCCCCGTCAACGGCCCAATAACCCCCGTAAACACAGCCCCAATCTCGCATCTCACCAAGTTATTCGCCGACGTCGCCACCGCCGCCTTCCCAGGCCACATATCAACCAGCAGCACATTAAGCACCTGAAACGTAAACGTCAGCGCGAACCCGGCTACGAAGAGCACTATGATCGGCGCGGCGAGCGGAGCGCCTGCTCGTATCGCCCAGCCGTAGGACATCACGGCTGCGCCGGCGAGGAAGAGAATTGGGAAGCCGACTTGGAGGCGTGCGCTCTCGATGGGGAAGTTGCGGAGGTCTTGGCGTTGGTTTTTGACGACGGTGATGCCGAGGCGCTTCGCGTGACGCCGGTAGTTCCAGTCGATAAGGCGGCCGCTTATGAGGGCGGAGAGGATACTGCCTGCGCCGATGGGAATAAACATTAGGGAGATCTGGAGGGGATTGAAGTTATAGTGCTTAGAGAAGGCTGTTGCGGCGCCGGTGCTGGGTGAGAGTCAGCTTAGAGACGCGGCGTGGGAAAAGGGGGGCAGAGCCTACCTAATGGCATAGAAGCAGCCAATTCCAACACCAGTGCATATAAGAATAATCGCCGTACCCTTATCAGAAACCACCCTCAGCGTCGCCAACGGATTCGGGAATCCAATCCTATACCTCTCCCTAATTTGTTCCTGCTTAACCTTATCCACCACCAACCCCCTCTTCGCCCTATTCCGATGCCTAATCGTATCCGTAAAATTCCTCGACCACCGCGGCGGCGGGATCGACCCATCATCCACCACGGCCCGGCACGTCTCCGGCATAAACAGCAGCAGCGGCACATACACCGCCGACGAGAAAATCAGCTGAAACCAGAACAGGAAGTGCCACCCAGCGTACTGAGCGATGGCGCCCCCGAGCACCGGCGCGATCATGGGGCCAAAGATGCCTGCGAGTGAAGAGAACGCGATGTATGTCCCGCGCTCGGCGGAGGTGATGATGTCCCCGACGACGCCATTGGCGAGGGAGACGGTGGAGGAGGAGCCGGCGCTTTGAACCATGCGGAGGATAAGGAGGGCGGTGTAATTGGTTTGTAGGGCGAGACCGATGTTGGCGATGTTGAAGATTAGGTAGCAGATTGCGTAGATGGGGCGGCGGCCGGCGCGGTCGGCGATGTCGGCGAAGAAGGCGGGGGCGATGCCTTGGATTACCTGGTGGGTGGTTAGATTGTGGTGTGGGAGGGAGAGGGAGGGCGTACGAGGAAGAGAGTAACTGTTAGGTTGATTTTGGCGTCTGAGACGTTGAGGTCTTTGGCCATGGTTGTGAGGGATGGATCTGGTTATGTGAGAATGTGCTTCGCCAAATGGAAGGGGGTGAGAGCCCACAGTATATCGCAGTGGCCATAGGAGAAAATAGCGAAGCTAACGATGCCGTGAGAACAATCATCTTCTTCTGGGTGACTGTAAAGACACTGTATGCTCCGGTACATGCGCCATTTGGCTCAATAGGTGCCTCTGATGACGGTTCACTGGCAGGGTCTCCGTCGGGTATAGCCACCGTCTGCGCTGCTACCTCCGAAGGAGTTTCGCTGCCATGGCCCTCATGGGAGCTCAGAGCCTCCTTATTATCCACCGTCACCGCATCTGCGTCTTGGGGCGTTGTCCTAACAGCTCCCTTCTCAGATTCTCCCAAATCCTCATTTGTATGCGCCATACCGACAGTGCCCTCAACTATAAGCCAAGATGTCGGAGTTTCCAGAACAACCACGCGTCGCTGCTGCTCTTATAAAAGAATGTATGCCCATGACTACTAGGTTTCTCTCCTAATATAGTATCTGTATGCGACTTTATGAATTCTTAGTTATGGAGTTAACGAGGAGCCTGGACATTAGCCAATCATATTGTTGCCGACGCGCTGCCGATGCGGCCCGATCGCCGATGCGCACCGAACCATGTCCCCCTACCTCTGACAAAGTCCGAAGTTTTGGAAAATTATAACAAGGGAGTTAACAGCTAACACGGAGATAAGCTTTATTATCATTTTCAAGTCAAGGTATAGCTACATATGTAGTGTAACAATAGGGGCCAGTTATTTTGGATTTTCAAAGTGCTGAAGTGAGACTAATGAAAAATTATGTAGTTTTCACATAACCTCCTTCCTATAAAATTACGAGTGTATTTCAAATGTATATTCTCTAAAGCCGGAAACAACCAGCTTATAAACGCAGTAAACTGATATATAACTTTAATCAATCAAGGTATCTAATCCCCTTAACAAAACGAGCGTCCAAAAACCACCCTTCCAAGCAACTTCCCACCCATCCCTTCACTTCCGCTCCCCCTTACCCGCCACAAACCTCCCAAACCACTCCAGACTCTGCTTCTGCGACTCCACCGCACTCTTCGTCTGCCCCTCATCCCTCGGATCCGCCCTAACCGCAAACCCATGTTTCGCGCCCTCATACACCCTAACCTCACTCTCGACATCCTTCCTCCCCGCCATCAACCCCTCAATCTTCCTCACATCCTCAATCCCAATCACCATATCCACATCCCCAATCGCCACCGCCAGCGGCTTGACCACCTTCTCCCAATCCTCCGGGAAAGCCATTTTACTCGGATGCGCGGCGAATCCCGCGTCGACCATCCCCTCCTGGCAGAGGTGGATCGTATACTTACCTCCCCAACAGTACCCCGCTGACCCTAATCCGAGGTGCGCGGTAGCGGCGTCAGCGCGCACGGCATGGTGGAAATCGTAGATCCGTGGACGAACGATGGCGTCGCGGTTACGTGCCATGAAAGGGATGGCGGCGCTGGCGAATTGGACGGCCCAGATGGGTTTGTAGAATATGGTTGTGGTGAGGGAGGGGGAGGGGCCGAGGAGGGAGTCCATTAATTCCATTGTGCCGGGGGGTGGCGCGGTGCCTTGATGTGTTTAGTACAGGGTGATTAAACTGGGGGGTTGGCGGTGGGAAAGGCAAACCATTCATGAAGTCGGGGAGGTAGACGAGGTAATCGCCATCTTGGGAGAGGCTGTCGGCGAGGAGACGGCTGTTGTTTGTTTCCCACCCGAAGATGTCTGGGATCATGACTATGAGCCCTTTAGGGGCATTTGGGGGCGTAGCGACGTAGGTTTCGAGGCCGTGAATTGTTGAAACGGTGCCGGTGGGCTTTTCGGTCTTCATGTAGCCTGTAAGGCAATTTTTGCAGGATGGTGCCGCCATTGTGTGAATGTGATAACGGGAAGATGAGGGAGAATTGGTGATTGTGGTGGCTGTAGATGTAGTTTTGGGGATATTGGAACGCCCAGAGGTGCCAGAAAGGCTTATTTATGTGAGACCAATGCAACTAGAAGGATGAACGAGCGGTATTTGCTGGGATTTATTTGGTTTGGATTCCATCTGAGAACTATTGGCGTTGATTGTGGGGTCGGAGTTAATCGAGTTAAGTCCTGGTGTGCCGCTCTCGGGCCGGTGGGGGGAGATCATCGGTGAGGAGAACAGCATGGCGATTAGTTGCGTCAGTCGATTGTGTTTAGTGCAAATAACTATATTTGATAGAAGTAGCTATGATTATTTGGGATATTTGAGCTCTTTGGAAAAGTAGTGCCGGTATATATGTCTTTTTTGTCGTGTTAGTAGTCGCTGTCGAGCTTGGATGATCAAGGTGATGCGGCGGCGGTGAAGGGACGGCAATGATCTGCTCTATATCAACAAGTAATTAATCATAGACTAGAAACTCTATGAAGGCATATATAGCCATGTCTATAATATTCTAATTAAAGGACTCCTAGAAATCCTGCTATTCTTCGGTGTCGTCGCGACAATATAAATGCGCAGGCCTGTCCAAGCTAAAGAGGCCAAAGAGTATTATTGCCGGCCATGAAAGCTTCGCTACCACAGTACCCCCTGCCACTCTTTAAACGAGCTCTCAAATGAGGTACTCACAGGCGCAGGTTGCGACGGCGATGGTGATAGTGGAAATTACAGTGAAGAGCTGCATTTCGTACTTGTAAAGTACAGTTCAGTCTGCCGCAGGGTGCATAACGAGACTGCACCGCTTGGCCATTCTAGCCACCCACACCAACAGCTCAATTACCCATTTCGTAGGAAAAACACACCGTCGCCCGCATATCTACACCCCCCCCCAATTTCCATATCCACAGCCTACAGCTCCGACTTCACTGGCTCAGCCGCCTTCTTCGAGATCTCCTTGAGAACATCACCCTCCAAAGTCTCCGGCTTCTTAGTGCTCGCCCACCTCTCCACAACCTTTCCATCCCTGCTAATCAGGAACTTCTCAAAGTTCCACTTCACGCGCTTCATACCCATCAACCCCGGCTTCTCGCTCTTGATGTACTCCCACAGCGGATCGGCATTATCGCCATTGACCTCCGTCTTGCCGAAGATGGGGAACGAGACGCCGTAGTTGATCTGGCAAAACTCCTGGATCTGGTCGTCGGCGGCGGGCTCCTGGCCGCCGAATTGGTTGCACGGGAAGCCGAGGACGACGAACTCGCCGGGGTGAGAGGCTTCGATCTTCTGGTAGAGGGCTTCGAGACCGCCGTATTGGGGGGTGAAGCCGCACTTGGAGGCGGTGTTGACGATGAGGAGGACTTTGCCGGCGTAGGCGGAGAGGGGTGCGGGCTCGCCCTTCTCTGTTGGGGGGGTTAGCGACGAGTATACAATGGGCGTGGGAGCGCGCGGCAGATGGGATGAGATGGACGCATTGTTGATGCGACAACGAGGGGGACTGGTGTTGTCGCTGGCGCAAACCAGACATATGAAGGATGCGACTTACTGTTGAGGGGCTTGAAGTCGAAGACGGAGGTAGCTGACGCCATGTTTGATATGTTTCTTTTGCGACTATGTATATGCGATTGGGTATTTGTAGGATAAAAAGATGTCGTAGATGAAGTAGCTGACGTATGCGTGGTAATAGGGTTGTAGCTAGCAGTGAATAAAGATGCTTGGTGGCGGGAGTTGTAACCTCTCATGCGGGCCCCTCGGCATTTATACGAAGATGGGAAGCGAGACTGTGGACCGCGGCTCGTCCCTCCACCACCACAACTTCTTACAAAGCTGGCCGGCTGTAGGGGTCTGGACCGTCGCAGCATGGTTTCGGAGGTTAGCGGAGGTTATAAATTAAGTGGTATTAAGTGGTTGCTGAGTAACATTAACAATCGTTATAGGACCTGGCCTTCTTGTCCATATATCTGACATGTTCATTGTTTACAGTTAGAGAGAGACAAGAGAGAGTCTGGAATTTGTGATGGTCTCTTATCGGCTAACACGTGACTGCATAATTTGCGATAAGAATTATGATATGCATTATATAGATAAAGATCTTAGAATAGGCTCCAAACTCCACAAACAAGCCACAACCTACAAGCTACAGCTCTCTCCAGTCATGGCGCCTCATGAGCTCCACAATGATGACCGCTCTGACTCCTTCGCCGCAGCTTCACAGCTTCGTAGCACACGGGATAGCCGTGGGATGCCTGTCAGCTCTCGACATCCATTGGCCTACGGCGTGCTGACGGCGTCGAAAACGGCAGCTTCTACCTAATAGCACAAGGCGTACATGGATGAGTATGCATGCCGTTGTAGTCACACCAACGGGGAGTAGCATCGTTCCCTTATTCTCTCACCGCATAACGTCTGTGATTTGCTTGATACCAGTGCTTGATAGCGGCTAGAGTGGGATTCCAGGAGGATCAAGAGGCATTAGCTTCATGCATGGCCACGGTTGCCTGGCTGGAACCAGCCTTGGGGCTGAGCTGTGGGGAGAGGAGGCTGTGGGTGAGATCAACCCAACTCCAACGACAAGCCCCCAAACTCTATAAAGTCTGGACTCCCTCATACCTTTCTCTCTTTCTTTCTTCATACTCGTTCACCATTCTCTTGGTGAACTCACTTGCCGCTTTTTCCACGTCTTGAGCTGTGCTCTGAACTCCCAATACCACTTCTTCCTTATCTTATACCTACTCTCACCCTTCTTACAACAACACTCTCCCGCAACCATGGGTGAATCAAGTGACAAGAAGCCCGAAGGTGAGGGTGCCAAGTATGTCATCGTGAAGCCAGAGCAGGAATCGGCGACACCGACCACCTCCAGCGACAATGAGACCAAGGAGGAGCTCCCGCAGTGCCCGGAGATCCTCTACAAGGTCCAGTACAAGGACTTTGGTGGAGAGATTAAGGGTACCAAGGACCTCACTGCTCCATATAAGATGAAGAAGACCGCATACAGCGACCTCGGTATTCCCATCCTCGAGGTCCTCTACAGTGTGACCGTCTGGTTCCCAACACTCTACAAGAATGGACGTAACAACAAGAAGAGAGAGGAGGACACTCCCAAGAACATGGACGACTTTGACGAGAAGTCCATGGAGGAGAAGGAACTCATCATCCACTCGGAGCCCATCATCAAGGCTCTCCGATCCATCGTTGATTACTACCCCGGCCAGTCTCTTCTCGGAAACACAATCTCCATCAAGGAGCCGTTCAGCATTCTTGTTCACTTCCGCAAGGAGATCGATGAGTATCGGGAGTCTTGCGATGATGCAGAGACCTATCACCACATTGGCGTCCTGCAGAAGTACCTCGAGGACAACCTCGGCGACAAGATTCTCGAGGAGGATGAGCGCTACATGCGCCCAACTCCTGTGGCGACGTTTGAGATGCTTTGGATGTTGTTCAAGCCAGGGATGGACGTCTACGCAAACATCGACGACCAGCGTGGCGGTTTCGTCGTGCAGTCATGTACACCGACTGCGGACGTCAACAAAGCCACGAAAATGGGGCAGCTCAGTCCCTTGAAGATCATGATGTGGTATATGGACTTCGATGGCCGCTATTTGGGCCGCAGACAGCATGAAGTGATTATCATTCCATTCGAAGGCGAGCGCGAAATCACTTCTCTCAAGGTCATCCCAGCAATGTACCTAGACTCCGATCCCGAGGTTTCTCCTCGCCAGAAACTGGAGGACCGTGGTGAGAAGTTCTACAAGATGTTGATGGGCCGACAGATGGATTACAAGGGCTACAGTATGGCAGCTAAGCAGCGCCCAAAGCGTTTCCACGAGGGCCGCGTCGTCGTCGACCAGGGATCGTTCTACACATACGCAGGCTGGGAGGAGACTGACATCCACCCGGCTCCAAGTCTGTGTGTCGACGATGACAACTCGGGTATCTTGGCTGACATGCACTACGACTGTAACTGCTCCGAGTGCATGGAGAAGCGCCGCGCCGCATCCGGGAGCACGAAGTGGGGAACCTACGAGAACATCGACCCCCAAGAGACGCCATCCCTCGAGACCGTCAAGGACGGCGTCGTCTCCCGCCACCGCTACTTCCTCTGCCCCCGCCGCATCATGGGTTTCGATCTCAAGTCCAAGAAATGGCAAGCCCTCGACGTCGATTTCTGCCGCGAGCCCAAGATCAAGACCGAAGCCATCGAGAACCTCGTCCTCCCCAACGAGAAGCTCGGCATGATCAAAGCCCTCGTCCACAAATACACCACATCCAAGAAAACCAACCCCTCCAAGAACGAGACCACCTGGGCCGCCGACCCTATCCCCAACAAGGGCGAGGGCCAGATCTTCCTCCTCCACGGACCTCCCGGTGCCGGAAAGACCTTCACCGCTGAGTGTGTTGCGGAATTCACCTCGCGCCCCCTCCTCTCCCTCACCTGTGGCGACATCGGCACCGACGAGTTCCGCGTCGAGGAGAACCTCTCGAAGTGGTTCAAGCTCGCTGAGATCTGGGGCGCTGTCATGCTCATCGATGAGGCAGATGTCTATCTCGAGCGCCGCGAGGTCAACGAACTCACCCGCAACGGTCTCGTCTCCGTCTTCCTCCGCGCTATGGAGTATTACCGCGGTATCCTCTTCATGACCACCAACCGCGTCGGCCACTTCGACCCCGCCTTCTTCAGTCGTATCCACGTCTACATCGGCTACCCACCCCTTGACGCCGTAGGACGCAAACGCATCTGGCTGCAGTTCTTCGCAAAGCTAGAGCGCGAGCGCGGCGACGACGTATCTGTCCGGGCCGCGGCGAAGAAGTACATTCTCAGCGACGACGTCCTGCACGACACCGAGTGGAACGGTCGCGAGATCAGGAACGCGTTCCAGACTGCTGTTGCGCTCGCTGAGTACGAGGCTGACCAGAAGCGCAAGGTGGAGGATAAGACGGGGCCGTTGGAGATTGAGCTCCGCCAGGACCATTTCGAGAAGGTGGTGGAGATGAGCGATAACTTTAAGAAGTACTTGGCTACTGTGGGGCCGGAGGAGGGGTCGGAGATGGCTAAGGCGAAGGGACATGGGGATAGAGGGGATGATAGCTTGTTGTAGGGAATTAGATTTACTGCGCGGGGAGTAGTAGATCAGATGTGTATTTTAATGAATAACGAGATGATGATATGTTTTTAAGTCCAATTGCTTTTTGATTCAGCGTGATACGAAACTTTTTCTCTAGATAGTTCATCGTGACCTTAAATTGAGCCGTCTCTATCATCATCTCATGTCCTCCATCAAAACCTCAAATTTGTCCAATCTAGGTTTAAATCAGCTTCTCATTTTATACCGATCCCTTAAAACCTCAAATCCCATCCAATCTTCGGCCCAAGAACAGGCAACTCATCCGCCACACTCTGCACATCCTTATCACCACGTCCACTAACACAAATAACCACATCCTTCCCCTTCCCCAACCTCTTCGCCACCTCCACCGCGCCCCAAACCGCATGCGCCGTCTCCAGCGCCGGAATCACCCCCTCAAACTGCGACAACATCCTAAACCCCTCAAACGCCTGCGCATCCGTCGCCGCAATAAACGTCGCCCTATCACTATCCTTCCACGCGCTCAACTCGGGACCAACACCAGGGTAATCCAGACCGGCGGACACGGAATGCGTGTCTTGGATCTGTCCATGCTCGTCCTGGAGAACGTAGGTGCGGACGCCGTGGAGAACGCCCTTGGTTCCTCCGCTTAGAGTGGCAGAGTGGCGCGCGGTATCGATTCCGTCACCCGCGGCTTCGACGCCGACGAGCTCAACGGTTGGGTCGGCGGAGAAGGGGAAGAACATCCCCGTGGCGTTCGAGCCGCCGCCCACGCACGCTACGACGGCGTCGGGGAGCTTGCCGCGCAGCGTCTGCAGCTGGGCTTTTGTCTCGTCACCGATGACGGATTGGAATGTGCGCACCATCGTGGGGAAGGGGTGGGGTCCGATGGCTGATCCGAGGATGTAGTGCGTGGTATCCAGGTTCACGACCCAGGAGCGCATAGCCTCGTTGACTGCGTCACGGAGGGTGCGCGAGCCTGCTTCGACGGCCACGACGCGCGCGCCGAGAAGCTTGATGCGGAAGACGTTCAGGGCCTGGCGACGCACGTCCTCGGCGCCCATGTAGATTGTGCACTTCATGTTGAACTTTGCGCAGACGGTCGCGGTAGCAACACCGTGCTGACCAGCGCCAGTCTCGGCGATAATCTCAGTCTTGCCGAGGCGGCGGGCGATCAGGATTTGTCCGAGCGCGTTGTTGATCTTGTGGCTACCGGTGTGGTTGAGATCCTCACGCTTGAGCCAGATGTTAGCGCCGCCGACGTGCTCGGTCAGGCGCTCGGCGAGGTGCAGGTGCCCTGGACGACCCATCCAGGGGTAGTATGAGCGGTACTCCTCCCAGAACTTGGGGTCGTTCTTGGCCTCAGCCCAGCACTGCTCGAGCTCGGAGAGGCAGTCCATCAGCGACTCCGGGACGTATTGGCCGCCGAACTCGCCGAAGCGGGAGGGGATGTGGTTTGGGTCTGCGAGACCGTCGGCGTTCAGGGCGACGATTTGGTCGGCGAGGCCGACTTCGCCTTCGGGGCGGGATGGGACGACGGCGTCGACTTGGACCTGGTTTCCGGAGGGCTCTTGGGCGCTGTGTACGGCCTCGACGATTCCGATTTCACGGGTCACTGGGGCTGCTCTCCTTCCGGAAACGGTGGCACAGTAGTTCTCGACTGCCTTGGCTCCCTGGCCTGCTGGTGCGTCACCAAGCTCGTTGATGATCTGGCTTCCAATCACGACACCATCGGCGATCTTGGCAACGGTGACGAAATGGTCTCTTGTGCTGACACCGAATCCAACGGCTGCTGGCTTGCCGCCGGAGTATTCCTTAACGCGTGCCAAGAGCTCGGGGATACCTGTGCTCAAAGTGCCGGTAGCTCCAGTGACACCCATTCTCGAGACGACATAGACGAATGAAGTAGCCAGTCCGCATAGAAGCTTCATGCGGTCGTCTGTGGTGGATGGGGCAATTAGGGGAACGTATGAGAGTCTATGATGCTGTTAGTAGCTGTAATAACAACCGTTTAGACAGACACTGACTGTGCTTTGGTGCAGAAGTTTCTGAATGTGACGGCCTCCTCAGGTGGCAGGTCAACAATAATGAAACCGTTGATGCCAGCCTCTTTACAGTCCTTCAGTAGTCTCTCCTCTCCGTAGCTCAAAATCGGGTTATAGTATCCCATGAACAGCACGGGGACTGTCAGTCCCTTCTTTCTTGCATCGCGGACCAGTTGGAGCACCAAGCTGACCGTAACCTTGTTTTTTAAAGCGATCTGAAGCTCAGTCAGCGGCGTAACAGCAGTCCAATGGGTTTGTACGAACGGTATTCGACTTTTGGATAGTTGGTCCATCAGCAATGGGGTCTGTGAAAGGAATTCCGAGCTCAATAATGTCTGAGGTGGGTATTAGCATTGACGGCTCAATACACAATGAAGTCATAGCATACCTGATCCACCGGCTTGCAGCCCAAGCATAATATCAACACATTCCTCTACAGTAGGATACCCAGCGGTGAAATATGTAACCAACGCCGCCTATATATCATGTCAGCATCAATTCACCGCTCTCATAGTCTGTGCTCGTTGAGACTCACTCTCCCCTCCTTCTTGCACTGTGCAAAGGTCTGTTTAAGGCCCTCCATTTTCGCTGCCAATTATTTTTATGAGTCAATTGAAGTGTATAATCGAGATTGAGGCAAGAAACTCTCGTATCGAGAAAAAGGGTTGTTTATATGCAAGTGTCCTCTCTGTTGTGAGTCAAACCAGCCCATGTACGAAATATCCGAAGTCGCCCCTCCATCCCACTATCGACCACAAAATACGTTTCACCGCCCCCGGCAGAATATTCAATAGGCTAACGCCCGGCCCGGCCTCAGCCTTGCCCGACACCATCCATAACGAATTACCCCGAACTCACGCATTACCAATTCAAGAAGCAACATTCCTTTTGTACGGGTATTAGCAAGCCTTACAATATACCGACGACTAAACAGCTTTGATCAAGTCACACAACCATGCCTCGTCTCCTCCTCCGCCTCAACCCGGCGCCCATCCGCCGCCTCTTCTCGACATCCTCCGTTCGTCCCGCCTTCGCGACTGGCCCCTCCCCGCCACGCCTCCCACCCAAAGAGCAAGAAGAGTTCGAAAGGCTACAGAAGGCCTCGACGGGTGCCTTCTCAACACCGCGCGCGACACCACAAATAAACCAATCCCCGGCGTCGAGGCCGCAGGTCAACCAGAGTCCGGCGACAGAAGAGTCAGCGGATGCCCTTGCGGCTAGGATAGAAGCCACGGGCAAAGGAGAAGAGCTTCATCCTGATGTTCGCAGAGGGGCGAAGCCGGAATTTGAGGGGGAGGTAAATCCGAAGACGGGGGAGGTGGGAGGACCGAAGAATGATCCGTTGAAGTGGGGAGGGGAGGCGGATTGGAGTTATAATGGGCGGGTGACGGACTTTTAATCGCGTGTCATTACATGTGGGAATATGTCGAGCTGTATGATCAGGGAAAGGCATTGTCGAAGCGGCTTTGTATAGACTTGCATGAAAGTGCTGTATAGATGCTGTATATATATCAATTTGCTCCAGTGAAATAGGAATCACATGCATTTCAACATAACGATGGGAATGGCAAAAAGTGAGGTGATAACAGCAGCAGAAATATTATTCTATGCAGCTGTCATGATGCTAGCAGTTCCAAGAACTTATCCATGCTACCACGCCCAAGATAGGGTTATAACTCCCCTTCACTTTTGAAAATCCAAAATGGCACGTTTGCACTATACATATGCCTACCAGAGCTTTGAAATATCCCCTCGCAACCTTACACCAACAAAGCGCCTGAAATTATCAAAACACCCCCCCAAAAACTTGCCCCTCAGGTCTATTACTTTAAAAAGTATCCACCTCCAAAATCCACCTCAAACTAGAACGCTGGCTTTCCATACCAAAATCTCATATTTAATCCGTGGGCGCGTGCGTGAACAGGAAAGAAACACTCTCTCCGTTGTGAGTCCTGCGAATGGCCTCAGCCAACGTAGGGCTGATGTCGATGGTCTGCAGCTTCCCGCACGACTCCTCCTTGCCTTGCATGGGCACAGTGTTGGTAGTCACAACCCTGCTCAGCTTCGACTTGTTGATGATCTCAATCGCCTTTCCGGACAGGATGCCGTGGGTGACGATCGCAACAACCTCCTTTGCGCCGTGGGCCATAACCGTCTCGGCTGCCTTTGCGAGGGTGCCGCAAGTATCGGCCATATCGTCCACCAAAATGGCGGTCTTGTCGGAAACGTCACCGACAAGTACCATGCGCGACACCTCGTTGGGTCTGGCACGCTCCTTGTGAATCAGGGCGAATCCAAGATCCAGCCTGTCGGCAATGCTCGTTGCCCTCTTTGCGCCACCAGCATCGGGACTGACGATAACACAGTTCTTGACATCCAGGTTCTCCCTGATCCACCTCAGCGTGCTGGGCTCAGCATATAGGTTATCGACAGGGACGTTGAAGAAGCCCTGGATCTGGGAGGCGTGCAGGTCCATCGTGATGACGTGGTTGCAGCCAGCGGTCTGGAGCATGTTGGCGATGAGCTTCGCGGAGATAGGCGCACGGGACTTGTCCTTCTTGTCTTGGCGCGCATAGGGGAAGTTGGGGATGACGGCGGTGATGCGGCGCGCAGAGGCAGTTTTACATGCGTTGATCATGATGAGGAGCTCCATGAGTCCGTCATTTATATCTCCCGGGGCGGTGGATTGGAGGATGAAAACTTTTGAGGTGTTAGAGTACGGTCAACTACAGGAACAAAGCCCTGGGAGTGAAACAGATTCATACCATCTTCGTCACGGACAGACTCTCCGACTGTAACTGATGTCTCTTGATTCGAGTAGTTCAGGCTCATAGTCTTCGCAAGCTCAATACCGAGGCTATGCGCAGTCAGCAACGTGCCCTTCCACGCTCACCGGGGTTGGACGCTGATGTGCCTTACCGGTCGGCAACCAAGCGGGCAAGCTGAGGATGGCTGTTGCCAGTCAACAGCTTGATAGAATTTGTCGCCATTTTGTATGAGTGTGTCGAGGAGAATTCGTCCGAGTTTCGGGGAGATCCGTGGCGTGGGGTCGGGAAGCTGCCCGGGTGAAAGGGTACGACAGTAGGGTTTATCCAAGAGTTTAATTCTTCAAAGAAATATATCGAGTGAGAAGATGTGCAACTCTGTGATGTGGCGTAGATGAGAAGCCCGGATTACAGGCTATGGTGTGGGGTAAAATGTTCCAGAAGTTTGAAGCTGAACTTGCGGGACAAAAGTTGTCAAGACAAAAATTAGCGCGGAATTTGATCCGCCGAGGCGATAAGGTCTGAGACAGCACGGAGTGAGTTGAATCAAAGAGTGGCACGGCGGCAAGCGAACACCAACGCCAAAAGTGATAATTTAGAAAGCCTACGTTCTCGCTCTGCTACTTCCTGTAGCCATATTAATTTAATCTATATAAACAGTAGCTATACTAAATACGACGTAATTGATTTTTCCTTATTGGGGTCCTCGCAGATCCGGAAAATTAAGCTTAGACAGCGTATTTAGTATCGTGGTTTTACTGTGCCAACAGACCCCATGGCTTCTTCGTATTTCTCACCCGACCTAGCCAGACACTATAGCTGGGACGATAACTCCTCTCCTGAGATCTCTCGATGTCTTGATTCTTCACCAGAAGTGTTATATTTCGATATTCGTTGGCCTCATCGGGTTGAGCCGTTGTACCCCTCTTCCTACCCGTCTTTGCCGCGAAAGTGACTGCACCTAGTTAGTCGAGGTTGGACGTCCATCGAGATTCCGAGGTCGAACTGCCACTTCCATTTTATGTCGTCACCAACACATCCATCTATCCTCCTTTACTACTACCAGCACAATAACTCTTAACAACAAGACTTAAGATACACTATTTAAATTCTCGATACCATCACGATTTTTAAACCATGGCACCTGTTGAGGATGTGGCACCCCCGCTTTTCGAGCGGTTTCTCGCCAGCGTATGCAAACCTGCTGGACTTGTTTGCTACTGCTATTACTGTAAGTTCCATATTTGGAATATGGCTCCATGTTTTTAACTCCGCGTAGATCTTCTAATAACCTTTCTACAATGGCCTTTGCTTGCATTCCAAGACTTGCAAGCCTTCAGACACCGCGCTGTAGGTACAATTCCACTAGTTAACCCGTCATATGCTTATTAAATCCAGTTTTCGAGGGTCTGGGGTAAATTAGGAGCGGAGTTGTCGCAGCAGCTTGAAGGCAACACGTTCGACATGCTGAAAACAGCTAGTGGAGTAGTTTTGGACGTGGGGCCAGGCACCGGAGAGATATTATGTCGGTTGGATCCAGCACTCATAACAAAGGCTTATGGTGTAGAACCTGCGATTGATATGCACCCAGCGCTACAGAAGAACATCGACAAAGCCGGGCTCGCTGGAAAATACGAGATTATTTCCTGTGGTGCTGAACCTGCAACTCTCATCCCGGCGCTGGATAAGCTAGCACTCCTTAAAAAGGAAGGCCGGTCTAACGAGGGCGTCTTTGATACGATCCTGTGTATCAGAGTCCTGTGCAGCGTATCAAACCAGCAGGATACTGTCAACGAGCTTTACCGGTTATTGAAACCTGGCGGTCGCCTGATTGTTTGCGAGCACATTGCTAGCCCTTGGCCCGGGCGAGCATCCGCTGTGGCATGGATCTTGCAAAAATTCTGGGTCTTAGCAGGGTGGAATGTGTTAATGGGTGGCTGTAAACTCAACAGAGACACAGTTAGCGCCCTTGAGGCAGCTGGTGGAGGAGATCAAAAAGGTTGGAAGAAGATTGATATTGGCTACTGGGAAACCTGGCACCCCATACCGTTTGTGGTGGGTGAGCTGGTAAAGATTTAATGACTCGACGAAAAGGATATATTTAGCACGAATTAGCTCCTTATTCCCAATGAAAAAATTGGTATCTCTAATTAGGGATCTATGTACAATTCAGTGTCCATAAGCTTCGCCATCATAGCGAGTATAGTTCAACAGTATTCACCTGGTATTAGTCACAGCATTTGAATGAATCATGGGATTTTGAAGGGGCTTGAAAGACTTCCAGCAACTTACCTCCTCGTCCGAGGCTGCTCAAAAACATCGAGGAGACTCGAAAAACGAGAGAGCAATGAATGGTTTCTTGGCTTCCGTTCGGGCTATGGCCGAAGGAAGATAGCGAAGGCTATAAAACCGGAAATGAGACCCAAGCGGTCAATAAGCCCGCGAATTAAATATTTGGAATAGTGTCCGATATAGGAGTAGCCTCGAATGCATGTCGAAGGCGGATATCATAATCCTCTCTATCTGACATTTTCTTCATCCCAACTTTGGCGTAGTCCTCCGCCCAGTACCATGGCATAACCAGTTCGAAACTGTCATGGTCTATATTATGCATAATGAACCTAGGTTGGATCTGTTTGTAAAATAGTCGAAAAATACCTGTTGGGCTGGCAAGGGCAAGCGTATACCAAAATATTCCCTTATCCCAGTTCTGCTTCATTGCAGCTGACAGCAGCCGCTTCCCATCGTCATCGCAAGAGGCAGGGCTTTGAGCTTGTTCCTCTTCGGCTGTGAATTTGTCCATGAATTCTGCCCGGACCTTATCATACTCTTCGTGCCCTTCCTCAGCAATTTCATCGCAAGCCATGCTCGTGAGCCAGGTCGGAGTCCGAAACATCTCCACTGGCCGGGTGCTTGCCCACTCAAGATCCACAAGTGAAGTGATGTTCCAGTTTTTATCAACGAAGATGTTGCTCTGGTGAAGATCTGTTAAGGTGAAAAGAAAAGGTTCATGGCGACATTCCCGCTTTAAAAATGATGGCAGTACTGTCCGCATTGCCGTTAGGGCCGATGCCTGATAGATATAATCGCCTACATCCTTTATTGCGTTTGGCTGATGTCGTAGTCGATTTTCATGGATACCCATGATACTCATCGCGTAGGAATCCGCTGTAGAATAAGTGCAGTCTCAGGGTATATCTGTCGAAATTTCCTCGTTTTCCAGCTCGAAAACTTCAACTGACACTGGCCTATTTGCTAAGCGCAAGAACCCGTCACGGTCAATTATGAAAGATCCAATTTTAGGTAGGGGAGCCCGTGCCATATTGAGCATTATCCGGGAGAGATCGTGAAAGAGGTTGTTGCGTAGCCCAATGTTATCCCGCTTTTTCTTCCAGCTGTTTGAAAGCATTTCCCCTTGTGATTCTTCAATATGCTCGATCAATAAGTAGCCAGCGCCTACCCCTTCTTCTGCCGATATTTGGCTTCCCACTTGATGGGGGACATATCGTGTTGGTAACGAGCGCCCAAGCCAAAATAAGAGCTGACGACGCAGATACTAGAAACAGCGGGCTACGAAGGGTAGATTTTGCAATCGAGTGAACTACAGCCCACTCATGTCAGCTCTTCTACTATAGAGGCATTATTGGAAAGCTTACAGTTTCACCGTTAGACGTTGCGAAGCCGTAAAGCCGCGGGATTGGTACCTCCGGGCAGTTTTCCTGAAGATATGCATAGGCTCCTGCCTCACATCAAATCTTTTCGTCTCCATTCCCGGGCCGAAAGGCATCCCCAACACGATATGGGAGAGGAAACCTAATTAGAACACGCTGTCTAGGCTGTTCATTCCCTTCCCAGGGGCTAATCGTGACTGGAATGCAAACATTAAAGCTACCATGGTACCAGCTCTTAACATCAGCTACCTGGCATAAAGTAGGCGATCTTAGATTCAGGTGGTGCGCAACGACAGCTTTAATCCAACTGCGCTTGTTGTTAATGTGGTCAAAGAATTTGGCTTCTTCGGCTGGATATCGTAGGCGATGAAGGATATTGACCTCTTCAGCTTTAGCAGTCGAGTATGTGATCTCCCCACGAGAAAGAGGCAATGCCTCCAACATTATGAAGCGGTAAGGGGCTGAAGAGGGCAAACATAAGTACACTGGAAAATAGCAACATAGTAAACAAAGGTCGAGGTCACGTTCTCTTTGTATGTGGCTTGTAATGTTGTGGCTTGTTGTCTATGCACATCATTATTGTAGACACGTGATCATAATGAATAAGTAGAGCAAGATTAGCGGATTAGAGCTCAGGAATTTCCGTCAAAGCGTGAATAATTTTGCAAGATATGTCGTCGGCGACTGTTGGCCACCTTCCTAAATTTTATATAATTCTGAGGCGCGGTTTGGTGCAAATGTTGGTCTTCCTTTCCCCATCTCCCGCCGTTTTGAAATATCACCTTCGTAATAGAATCTCATTCATACCACGTCGAAGGAAAACAAACCGTGTGCATGCCAATATGTGCCAAATCACCGAATCACATCCACATGGGTAAACAAAGGGATCATAATTTAATATTTAACATGCCAATGCTCATTTTTTCTCTCACGCCAAGAAGCCAGATTGATATCATCGAATAAGACGCCTTTTGCTGAAATGTATGCCATGAATATCTAGACCCTACATGCCGGCATCCTCGGTACACAGTAGCCCAAGGCGACTGATGTATACATGGGACCTTCTTTCGAATAGCTCATTCCTGCCCATTCCTGCCCTTCTCCCAGACACACACAATTTAAGCCTTGGTGCGCATGGACGAAGCGCGGCGCTTGCGGAGATCGGCCTTCTCGGCCTTGACGTCGTGGACACGCTTGGCGAGGATGGCGGCGTACTCAGACTAGTATATCATTAGTATAGCGTTCTTGCGGTGTAGAGATATTGGAATACTCACAGCAGCATCCTTGGTCCTCTCGGAGTTGCGGCGCTTGAGCGCAATGCGGTGACGCTTGTGCTGGAGGCGTTGTGGGGTAACCAGGCGCTGGATCTTTGGTGCCTTGGTGTATGCCTTCTTGCCCTCGCCCTTAGGCTGGACCTCGCGGCGAATGACGAACTTGCGAACCTATAGTTGAAAATTCCGTTAGCGTGGGTTCTGCTCACACTCTGTACCGTTTGCACGGACAGGCGATGAAGATGGACAAACGTACATCATCATCCTTGGTGAGACCGAAGAACTTGCGGATCTTGGTGGCGCGCTTGGGGCCAAGACGCTTGGGGTGGACGGTGTCGGTGACGCCTGGGATGTCGGCATCGCCCTGCTTCACGATGGAGAGAGCAAGGACGGAAAGGTCCATGGCGACGATGCAACCGCGGACGGACTTGCGCTTGCGCTCACCGGTGCGGCGGGGGCGGTAGCAAGAGTGTCCCTCGGCGAGGAGAAGGCGGACACGGGTTGGGTGCATGACACCCTGCTTCATGGGGAAACCCTGCTTGTCGTTGCCTCCGGTGATCTTGAAGATGTAGCCCTTGAACTCATCTCCGACGGAGTCTCCGGGAACCTCAGCGCCCATACGCCTGCGATATGTTAGATTCGTTCGTTCCTATAGGATTCGAATTATCGTACTTCTCCATGAAGACACGGAGTCTGCGCTCGTCGTCGATCTCGACCATCTTCTGGCTGCCATTGGCAGGCTATCGCAAAGTCAGTATATCGTCCATTTGGTCAGGATAGCATTTGCGCATACGTATGAGATGTTAAGCTTCATGGCCGGCTAAAGAATTTGTCGAAAGGCCGGTGGTTGTTGATGAGGTCGCGATCGGGATCAAACAAGAAGGGAATCAATTTTGCGAAATTCGTGTGTGTGCTCGCATTTTGCGCTAGTTGTGGGAATAAGCGAGTGAAATTTCGGAGCTAATGTTGTGGGCTAGTGCTGTATTCGGTAAGGGCTAAAAATAGATGACTAAGCAGCATAGTGGGTAGCTCTTTCCATTTTGGTATATACGTTGTAACCACGGGAATATTTAATTATTTAGGCAATGCACACTTAGGAAGGCAATTGGGAGTTTACTATGTGTTAAAGAGGTTTCCTTACTTTGAGCAATTTTTATAAAACAGGTTTTTCCATCGGAGTGGATTTTGAGAGAGGAATTTACTCACTCTACGCGCTTGGGGTCGCTTAACGCGTCTCGTCGCGTCCAACTATATCAAGAAGAGGCAGCAACCAGATCCACAAAGTTATAGCACGTGTTCACGTTGTATATTCTCAGAATAAAATGATATAATTCAATTTCAAAGAGGAAACAGATAAGCTCAAAAATCCGCAAAAATGGCTACGAAGGTGGCCCTCTACCCGTCACCAAAAATCGCCGAAAAGCCCTCGGAGAATCCATTACCCCAGCTACTCCAAACACCATCTGGGCTTGCTCTGCTGGAGATGCAAGGGACGATCAACACACCCTCTCCCTCTGTTCAAGATGAAGACGACGAGTCGACCCAGCCAGGAAGCTATGAAACGCCAATCGGCCGCCTCGTCTTCCCCGACTACGAGCTAGGAACCTCAGAAGGCGGAGCATGGCAGAAACGCGTCTATCTCTATGTAGGCATGCATCAGCGGCTCACGGGAGAGGTCAAGAAACTTCCAAAAGCTATTGCTATTATTCGGAAACGTGCACCATCTGAAATCGAGAACACTTCGAAGGAGGGGCAGGGCGTTGAGGAGCTGGAGATCGTGGAGATTGTGAAGTGGAAGATCATCTTCTCAAACCGGCCGGAACCAGTGGGGACTGCTGTTGTGGACGTTGTTGTTGATGCTTGAGAGACGTTCTTGCAGGTGGACTTTACGCCAAAGAATGGACATCAGGGCAGCTGTATTCACCGAGGGACGTGGTACCCTGACGCATCAGCTGAGGACAAGGGGTGGCCTAGGTATCAAGCACGCTTCCAGTGCGAATTACGGTGGCAATACGCGCTGCAGCTTCATGCAAATAACACGTTACGCCGCTGTCTTTAGCCACAAGGCAGCAATTACAGAGTGGCGATGAGAAGGAATGCCTCAGGAAGTGCTATAAGCGTATCTCTTGTGAAATAGATTGATGGGCTTGGGATCAGTGGTGTAGAAAGAAGACTATTATCAATCTACCCTTGAATTACTTGAATTATGCAAATATGCCTGCTTTATCTACCGTGTTTTGAGAGGAAAAGCGAAATGATAACCCGCCTCCCCAAATCCCGATCACAACACAGCACAGCAAGCATGGCTGTATTTAGTCCCCGACACACACATAATAATCACATACGGCCATAGACTTAAGAGAATTGGGCATCCTGTCCGCTCTGTCATACACAAGCTTGCGTATCCTCTGGATAATAGTCTCAATCTTGCCAATAGGCATGGCGTGGAATCGCGGGCCCTTTCCGCTTGAAGGGTGAGAGGGATGAGCAGGGTGACCAGGGTGAGTGGGGTGAACGAGGGTTAAAGTACTCCACTCTCGAATAAGTTGGCTGATTCTAGGTGTCGTCTTTGCTATGGGGCATGTCGTGCTCACTATAATTTTTATATTTTCAGTATATGAGATATTGAAATAATGTTATTGCTTGCAATCATGTTTTCCCGATAATTTACTCTATTTAACATTTTTAACCCAACCTACGTGGTCTAGCTATAAGTGAAGATGGTTTCCATCACCATCCCTCAGTTCTATCGCTCTTGTCTCTTTCAGATTATCATCGTTGGTCTTGTTGCCTTTTGTGAGCCTGGAATATGGACTGCACTAAACAATCTCGGCGCCGGTGGCCAAGCTACGGTATGCTTAATCCAATCCTCTGCTCAATCCCACTCACTAACGACCGTTCATTATACAGCCATGGCTCAACAACGCAGCTAATGCATTGACATACGGAATAATGAGTTTCGGCTGCACAATTGCAGGAGGAATATCAAACAAGATTTCTGCAAAATGGACTCTAGTCATCGGAGCTGCATTTTATACACCCTACGCAGCTGGTCTCTACTGCAATAACCGCTATGGAAATGAGTGGTTTATGCTTTTGGGAGCAGTACTTTGTGGAATTGGTGCTTCGTTACTTTGGGCTAGCGAGGCGGCAATTGCAGTTGGCTATCCCGAAGAGTCGAAGAGAGGACGATATGTAGGCATCGTATAGAGTCCCTTTCTTTATTCTTGTGTTTCATCCCCCTCTTCCTCCTCCTTCTCTCAAACCCCAGCGAAAATATGCTAACAATTTGCTCCAGTGGATGTGCATTCGACAACTGGGTCCACTAGTTGGAGGATCAATCTCCCTTGCGCTCAACGTGAAGACGACACATGCTGGTAAAGTATCTTACAACACTTATTTGGGTCTGATTGCCATTTCGTCTCTTGGTGCTCCATTCGCTCTGCTGCTTTCGCAACCGGACAAAGTTGTGAGGAGCGATGGCACGAAGATACCGTATATGAAAGAAACGAGCATTAGTATAGAGGCAAGAGCTCTTTGGAAACAGATGAAGAGTCGGAGGATTTTGTTATTGATCCCTGTCTTTATTGCCGGCCAATGGGGTGTGACATATCAGGGAAATTATCTTACAGGTCAGTCCTTGTTTCCCTTCTCTCCAATCGATAGATGTCTTACTTGTTGGGTTAGGATACTTCACTGTTCGAGCTCGAGCATTGGCATCCCTTCTAACGGCCATCGTCGGATTCGCTGGAAACATCCTCACAGGTATCATTCTCGACTTGAACCTTGCGAAGCCAAAGTGGGTATACGTCGTTATTGCGTTTTTCATCACGGCATCTTGGGTCTGGATAGCTGCTGTTCAAGCGGAATTCTCATCCAAATCTGAAGCACCGACTCTGAATATCGGCTCTGGAAAGATTTTTAACTCCGGTTTCGTCGTATATTTGTTCTTCAAATTCTTTTATGAGATGCTCCAAACTTATCTCTATTGGCTAATGGGCGAGACTGGTGCAGAGCAGAAGGCTGGTGATATTTCAAGAACGACTGGAATATTGAGGTCTTGGGAGTCTATTGGGAGTACTTTCGCTTACGTGGTGGGGGCTACACATTGGTCTAATCTGAACTCGATGATATTGGCTTTTGCGCTATGGGTAGTGACTGCGCCATTCACATTAATCGCTGTGTTTGGGGTCTGGGATAAGACTGTGGAAGTTGATAGTGAGGGAGAGGGAAGTAGGAGTTCGAGTAGCTTGGAAGAAGGAACTGTTATTGCAGGGGGTAGAGTAAAGGTTTAGTTAACTTCGACAATCTTAACATATTTCAGAGACGAGTAAATAACCCTAAGTTAGCTCCGGTAAGCAGGCCCAAGCAGACCTGAGCAGACATGATCTGATCTGAGCTGTAGGTGAGTTGTATTTGCCAATCAGGAGGCTATAGAGCTACCAGACGTCGCATAGCAAGAGAGGTGGGAGAGAGAGAGGGAGGAACGGTAGAACAGGAGGCTAAGGAAATGCCATAATATTGAGTGGAAGAATGGGGAGACTCTGCGATGGTTGGGCACTTTATACCAAATTGCTGGGCTAGGACAATTGATAGGGGAGGGCATGCTACCGCCTGTGCTTGGCGAGGAGGTGAGATGGGCTATTGAACATTTGACGAAGTATCCAGAGCCCGAAAGGGGCGGGAATGAGGATGACCTGGCTTTTAGGGAGCTTGGGGATAAGCATAATGAGGATGGAGGGGTTCTAGTTAAGAAAGAGGTAGAGAAGGACCTACTTGCGTTAATATAAGTAACCATGACATCTCCCCATATAGGGACTAATTCGTACTTTGAAACTCTAAGGACAAGACGATGTGATATAGTGTTTTGGTACTGTAGAAGTTACGCTACTGAGAGAGATGAAGTGCCTTAAAAGACATCATACGATAATATTTACAGTACTCCATTCCACACAATGTTAAGTTAATAGCAGATCGCTGAGCTGGTCATTGAAGCCACTGACTTGCGTAGCGACGATTCATGAATTTGCGCACTATAGCAGCCACAGGGCTAACGACGATCTCTCCCATGGTGGTGAGGTTATAAGAGCTTAGATAAGAACCCTTTATACACCCAGTATTTATGAAGTTCTAACAAAGTATTAAACGGCATAACATGATAGGTCCTCAGCCTTGGCTTTCGTCCTGGCTAGCTAGCTATTAGGTTGTTGGTTGCCCAGCCGGGATTTCACCCACATTTTCCCATCCAGTCATTCATTGAGTCCATTCAGCCCTATCCCCAACCTTGCAACGCTTGACGCAAACGAATTGATTGGTGCCAAGTTAATCGATATTATGTTGACCCATGCGGCCTAAATCAGTAATCCTAGTTTTAATTTCCCCTTTGGTTAAAGATGCGGCGTTTGCCCACTTTGTTAACCTGTCAGTGATGATTATGACCGACGCTCCGTTGTCCTGTGAAAATGATAATAATGCGCTCCCAGTTTGCGACAACAACAAGTCTGCGCTTGCTTCTCCTTGCGCTCGCCGTTTCAGGTAGGTCAGAACCAATATCCTTATATAGTCTATATCTATCGCTCATGCTCTTGCTAATCAGTAAATCCAATAGGTACCTCGGCGATATTTTGCGACTTCTATGACGAGAATTTCCTCGGGGGCAACGCTGTCTCGAATCAAGAAGAGCTAGAGACATTGTATGCAGGCTGCACCGAGATAAAAGGCACCGTAAACATCGCAGCCAATTATACAGGGGATTTCTACTTCCCCAACGTCACGTACATTTCCGGTGGATTTAGCACAGAGTATATCCGTACTCGTGACAATGACGACCAACCGATTCCCGCACCATTACTCACCTCGATCGTGGTCCCTGACCTGAACAACACCTACTATATGGATATCAATAGTGTGCCTGCACTTACAACTATCTCGCTTCCGAGCCTGACTGTATTAAATGGCTCAATGAGTCTTGTTGGAATCGAGGACTGCGCTATAGACTTCCCATCTCTGAAAACCAGCGGGGGTCTGATAGTCACCGGAAACAGCACGAGGTATGTTATGTTCTATACGTAGCAACCGCAATTTACCGTTTCTAATCCAATATTTTCTAGTTTGAACTTCCCTAAACTCGCCAACGTAGGATTCTTGAGAGTATCTAGGAACCCTCGCCAGGGTGATAATGATTACTGGAGAGACTACAGGAGCGTTGATCGTGTCGTCGCCCAACTCCCCTTAAATATAAACTTTCCTGCGCTACAGATTGCCTCGTCTGTTTACCTTCAGGGAAACATCTCAAGGTAAGAATGCCACTAGGAATCTCTGAAATGCAGTGCTAATTAGCGTTATAGCTTGTCCATGCCACAGCTATTTAAAATAGGAGACGAGGACCAGTATTATAATCGGTTTATAGAAATACTCACACACGGAAACCCACTGGATATAAGCCTGCCGAGACTGTACGACCTTAAACATATTTCAGTTGCTGGAACAATTGGATCGTAGGTAGCAGCCTAACCCGCTATCATTTTATCTAACTAATCTTTTAGCATTTCCTTCCCTGTCCTCAAGAGCCTCGAAAGATTCGAAGTAAACACATCTACCCCATTAAATGTCACCCTGGAGCCGATTCAAACCATATCCAAGTATATTAGCCTCGTGGGCAATGTCATTGCGTAAGTACTCCCCACTCCCCCACTGTGCCCGCCACTCACCTAACTATAGCGTCTCTATGACCTCAATCACCGAACTCGGCTCCTTCGACATAGAAAGTGACTCCAGCGACTTCTACTGCAGCTCTATCGCCTCCGACTTTAAGCGCATTGTAGGCCGCTCACCTAAAGACTACGAATGCACTGGTCACCGTAAAAGTAAGTTGCCCCTGATTCTAGGGCTATCGATCGGACTTGGAGTCCCTATGGTTTTGGCGTTTGTGTGCTATATGTGTTGGAAGCGTTCGAGGACGAAGAAGGGGCAGGAGTTGAAGGTCAATACACCGCCTACGTACGGCGCTTCCGAGGGGGAGCGGGGGAGCGAGCAAGGCGTTGCGGATGTGGCGGGTGCCCGCATAGGGGATGGAAATAGTACACGTGGAGAGGGCAAGAGCGTGAATAGCGCAGGGGATGCTGCAACCGCCCGTGCTGGGGATGGAAGCAGTGCACACCAGGAGGGGGCCTATGGAAGCCGAGCTGTATATACATAGACTATGAATTGCGTGCTGTTGCATATTGATACTACTATAATATCTAACCAACTGTATATTTATTACAGAAGAGCTATGGACATAGGCATTGATTCACTGTGCGTCAAATTTAGCCCCTTGTGTATGTGGTGTAGACGATACTTGTGGGCCACTGGACTGCGCAGTTTTGTTTGTGTATATTGGGTATATTTAATGGTACAGAGATCTTTCCTGCTCTTCCCATCTCCCCATCCTCACTGGGTCCAGTTTCTTCAACTCGCCTAGCCATAACTTCAAATCTTTCAACTCATCTGATGTTGGCTGGCGTTCGCATGTACGACATATTGCCAGTGTATACTCATATAACCCATTGTAAATCCATTTACAATCCTCGGCACCATCCAGCATCTCTTTTAAATCATCTATTTGGGAGTTGGCGAAGTCGATACGTTGCTCCGAGGTGAAATTTGGTAAGATGGATACAGAACGATCCAGCAGGGTAACCATGAGAAATTGGTGGTAGAACCAGAGGGATTGATCACTAGCATCAGTCCAGAGAGCATTACGCATCGTATCAAATTCTGTAGCGTGTCAGCGGCGACTGTGTACTTGATTGTGTCGAACATACCTTCATCCAGAAACTCCTTGCGTACTTCATCGCTTGCATTCCGCTCATCGAGTAGCCGCGGTATAAGCTGGCTTCGATTGTGCCATGCCGAAAAGTTGGATAGATTGGTATTTACCATCTTGGTGGTATACGCAAACTCCTCTTCCACCAAGCTCTTCCCATTCAATGCCGGGCTCTCAAGCTTCTCAACCACCATTCGGCGATATCCCCAGCCATGGAAATTCCGGCTATCTCGTACCAGCATGTAGTTGCAAAGGCCCAGCTCTTCTTCCCACAACCTCCGCGCAACCGGCACGTCTAATCTCAAGGTAGCTTGTTGGAGCAGCCATATCCGATGGTTCCATATCCAGTAGCATTTCGGCCATTGCTTCAGCAACGGCACGAGGAATAATAAATCGTCTTTAATAAGCTCAAGAGTTGTACCATTGCTCCCAGGATTCTGGGGGGTTAGGGACTGCGGGGTCTCGTTGGAGGCCGCGTTGGAAGTGGAGGTAGAAGAGGGTGACTTTTCGTAAGGCGAATTCGTAGTTTTGGCTTGTGAAGTAGAGGGCTGCTGAGTCGAGGGCGATGGCCCATCCGACGATTTGGAAAAGAGTCCAGAGGTTAATAAGCGTCTGCGCACGTTCCATATTGTGTAGTATTCGGGGTTCTTTGTGAGCAGTTTCGAGGTCAAGTCGAGGACTTCTGGTGTATACTGGCGTTCTTGTATCTGCTACTGTCAGTATTGAGCGTGTAGACTAGGCAAATGCAATATACCTTCGTCTCAATCAGGTCAACCAAGGCCTGGTACTTCTCGATCTTGGCTACCTCGTCCTGACGTTGTTGTTCTGTCCGGACTGTTGCCGCTGCAATCCTTGGGACACCGTGCTGTGTTTCGATCAGCCACAGGACAATCAACTAGAGTAAATGAATGTCATACACTTGTCATTTTCCGTATGTATCAGTTTGACAGTGTTGTGTTTGTTCGTCCTGAAGCTCAGCTTGGATAACAGAGTAGGCAGTCGCGATTGCGATCCCGATAAGCGACGTTGTTTACGTTACCCCTCGGTGGGCCATATAGCTATCCCGCTCATGTCCCCTCTCTACTCCTTTCCACCTCGAGCCTTTCGTACTATATCGGGCTACAAGTATACTCTACAACAATCACTATCTCTAACGGTAACGGCTTTAACAATTGACCTTCAAAGGGTCATTTGGTCCATGAGGACCTTCCACCACACCAGCTGGTGTGCTCTTTCATTGGGCTCCCCAGGGCCCGTTTGCAGCCATATCTGATCCCTGGGGCCATTTCAATCATTCTTTTTCCCAGTCAATCGTTCGCTCATTAGTGATATTTCATACTGCGTTTAGTTCATCCTCAGCGGCTCTCTGTTTTTTTTTGTTACTTTCTTAGGATCTGAATTCGTTGTTCAGCAATGCAAGTTTCCCAGCTCAACGAAGCCTCTCTCCTTGATTCCTCCTCAACGTTCGAAGATTCGGGGTATGATACCTGCACCACTCGCATAGATGACAATGATTCCATAGAAGGAGCAGGTTTATGGGCGGCCGAGCAAGTTTCTGTCTTTGACGCTGAAGCTCCATCTCCATCCGCGAATGAAGAACCTGCAGCCCTCGATGTCGAAGCTTCGATCCCAGCAGTCACTGATCAGCCTGAACTTGTTGATACTGAAGATCCGCCTCCGCCAGTTGCTGATCCACTTGATGTTCCCATGGCCGAAGCTCTAATGCAGTCAGTTGCCAGTTTTGAGGACGCATCGGAAGCAAACGACGACGAGCATGACATATTCCTGAAGAGACTAAGCAGTCGACGATGGCCTTTGGGCATTTGCACTATGCCGAGACTCAACTCTAAGAATGGCACGTCAAAGCTACATCCTCGACCATCCTTGTCATTCTCTGTTGGACCAAATGGACAACGCTCCTCGGGCTCATTGAGATCCCCCGACCGGTTCTTGGCTTCAGTTGACAGTCAGGATTCTTCGGTTCAGAAGTTTAGAGTCAACAAAGACCCACAGCAGCTTTCACCTTCTGAAAAACTTATTAGAGATGACAGTGCCAGCTTGGATGCTTTCAGCCCACGTCGGAATTTCACAACTCCAAATCCTCCTGTTGCTACAATGAATAGAGGAAATCTTCCACCTGTTCGCCCTGGAGGCAAGACTCCTGACCCCACTATGAAATCATAACTAATTCATTCAGAGCCTAGCACTCTCATGTTTCGACGAGATTCTACCGCCAGCAATGGCGAACGTCAAGTACGTTATTGCATGGCCTGGCCTCAACCAAGTGAGACTATACTAACAATCAGAAGATCAGCCTTGGTTCTGTTTGGGCCGTTGGTGGGCTGGCACCACTCAGCGTCGGGGTTCCAGATGGTCGCGGTGGGTTGACGGGCTCCGGCACAAATGCTCCCCTCTATACGACATCGTTTTCGAGTGCAACATCAAAAGAGGAAGAAGACAGAGAGAAGCACGAAGGCCGCTTAGCCAAAGCACTGGACCTTGATAGGGCGCAGAGAATACACGATTTCGTCGACCATTCTATCTCGCCACCAAGGGCAGATCCCCAGAGGCGAGGGTATAGTGAAATTGGCACAAAGACCACCTGGAGGGGCACAGAATGGGTCACAAGTGGCTCACAAGCCAGTGAGTATCCCCATCACTCGATATAAACTAATTTTATCTAACATTGTATAGAAGTCAAGAAAGCAACTGAGGCCCGGACATTGCCT
Source organism: Pseudogymnoascus sp. 05NY08 (assembly GCA_001662605.1). Lineage (NCBI taxonomy): Eukaryota > Fungi > Ascomycota > Leotiomycetes > Thelebolales > Thelebolaceae > Pseudogymnoascus > Pseudogymnoascus sp. 05NY08. The sequence continues at coordinate 51,655 of KV458832.1, forward strand.
ACGGCTCCTTTTAAATAAGTAACCGCCACGTTGCGCATGATTATTACTGACGTTTAACACAGTTCTCGACGCACCTAACTTACGCGATGATTTTTACTGCTCCGTCCTGGCTTACTCCCATACATCCCATACCTTAGCGGTTGGTCTTGGTTCTCTGCTCTACGCATGGTCTGAAATGCAAGGCGTCCATTTGCTCAATTCTGGAAGCAATAACGGCACTTGGTTGACGTCTATTGCGTTTTCATCCACGCAAGGTTGCAAGTGCATACTTGCGTACGGGAGATCGGATGGAACCCTGAACCTCATGTCTCTTTACGACCGCGCATTGCCTCGTTTTGAGGTTCAACAACCGTGTCCCATTGCCTGTCTTACTTGGCGACCCACGGTGACATTGAGACCTTCCCGGAGCCCTCATACGCCAGGCCAACTAGTTAAGACCGAAGATCTCGTTGTTGGAGACGAAGTTGGAAACGTTTACTACTATGCTGTTGAGTGGCCAGATGCCTGGGAAGTTGATCGTAATGGGTGGACGGGAGTCATGACTCTTCTTGCCCGTATTTCAGTTCACACACAACAGATATGCGGCCTGGCATGGTCACATGACGGATCATTGCTTGCTACAGGAGGGAATGACAACCTATGCTGTCTATTTGAAGCCTATAAGCTCTCGATGCCTCAGGAGGGCGATCAACAAACGGACGAAGTCGTTACTGGCCTTGATAGCGTTCAACGCACCATTTCTATTCCCGGAAACAATCGTATCAAGAGCCTCCTTATGGGGGCTGAAAAGCATAGGTGGGTTCATGGGGCCGCCGTGAAAGCTATTGCATTCTGTCCATGGAGAGATGGCCTCATAGCAACTGGTGGAGGAAGCAACGACAAGTGTATCCATTTTTTCCACGCCGTCTCCGGTGCTTGCTTGGCAACGATCAGCGTTGCCGCGCAGGTGACCTCGCTGATATGGTCAACAACACGCCGCGAAATATGTGCCACATTTGGATATGCACAACCAGAGCATCCATACCGTATTGCGGTTTTTTCATGGCCCGAATGTAAGCAGGTGGCTGCGATTCCGTGGGAAGGCGAGCATAGAGCCCTTTATGCAATTCCTTATCCAGGAGGGCCAAATGATACTCACAATTCCAGTGAGGGTGGAAGCAGCCTGACTCGTACGGCACAAGAAGGCTGCATTGTGGTTGCTGCAAGCGATGAGAGCGTGAAGTTTCACGAGGTGTGGAGTGCGGGCCAAAAAGCAACTGCTGGAGGCGAGGGGTTACTTGGAGGCAGCGATATCTTAGAAGGGCTGGAGGGAATCGATAAGGAGGGTGAAGTTATTCGATGAGAGGGCGAGATTATTCATTAAGGCAGAGGTCATTCGAGAGCGAGGTTATTCAATGGAGGTACGAAGTTATTCAATGAATGCTTCACAGTAACGACAATATGATTATGGGGGACAGTATCAATACTTGAGCACTCTCGGACGGTTTCAAATACTCAACAACGGCTGCGGCGAATGGGGCAAATGGCGTTAAAGGAACAGATTGACAACCTGCACTTGGCTGGTAGGAGGAGAGCTACATTGATAAACCGAGAATGATTGAATGAAATTCTTCGTGCGCCTAGCTTTTGCTACTTGTCATTGACGCTCAACGTGCTCAAATAAAGTGCTGAAAGGATGAGCAAAGTCGGCTATACTTACACTTCAAGTTCGTTCCTTCCTTACACAGGCAGGAAAACATACGTGGCGCTCGCGACTGCATTTTTTATTTCCCCGACACCCTTATGCCTCACAAGTTTTGTTTTGGTGTTACTAGGTCCAAAGTCTAAATATCGGTCAGGCTTGGTGGCGCAGACTTCCGTCCGTTTGCACGCGAGGGCTTTATATAGGGCAACGCGTCAATGAGGCTGTGGATTCAGTGCCAAGTGCCAATACTCCACACACTACGTTACGTACCCCCACCCCTGATCGTATACGCTAAGCTGACCACTGAAGCTTCTGCCTGGTGCAGTTTCGGAGTTTTGAAGCTTTGGGAAGCTCGAATTTTCTCTTTTTGGTATATCGGCTGCCATCTCAATATGCGACATATCAATTTCTAGTTGATCGCCTCTATATTTACCGATCGTCGCCTGTGGTACATAGAATTCAGGAGCTGACACTAAAATCGGCGATGGCTTGGCCCGTCACTGGTCCCCGCGCAATAGGGCCTAGGATGACCCGCTATTTGGACCCTGACATGGGTGACAGGGGGCAGATCCCCAAGCTTCCACGGAGACCTGTCGCTCTGATCCCCCGTCCTGTCAATCGCGGGACAATCTCTGATATTGTAAGTTATATGCAAAGCTATATGCAAAGTTATATGCTTCAACGGTGATTGACAAATGAGATTGGCATCTAATAGCCAGGTTTTTACACTATGAACGCCTTGCCTTACCCCTTAAGTTTCTTCATGCTCGTATTCATGTGCTCGCACAAAAAATATGCGGGGACCCGTTCAGCGGCTACGAGGTGACGGGTGCTACGCCACATTGGCAGGCATGGACTGGGGACCCTCCACTTGGAGCGACGCTTGCCTCGGAGCACCTGCTTTTACCCCGTATGGTTGTCGCGGCTCCGTATTGGGGGCTGAATCTGGGGCCGACGTGCCAGGGCTGATTCCCTCGAGCTGGTTTTCTTCTATCCGACGTCTAGCTACAAAGCTTGCATTTCCCCTCATCGTCATTATCCTCTCGTTTTTTTTTGGCTACCATCGCTGTTTCTCGTTTGTTGTAAACGATATTACTGCTTCCAAGCGCTTTCGAGCTTCATGGGCACTGTGGTCAGCTACTCCGTATAGAGCGGGACACGAAGAATGAAGCTTGACGGAGCGCCCTCCATGAGACGCTATGGAGTATCCAGATTCTATACGCGACATCGACTGGCAGTTTTGTTGGTGACGCTCATATGCTTAGGCCTCATTGCGAAGCTCCGCCAGCCAGCACGGCTGAACAACTGCCAGGGAGGAATCCCTCTGCCGCAAATATTGGCGCAGCAGCGAAAGAGCGGTGCTACAGCGAACTTCGCAGCCACCTCCGCGGGATGGAGACCCGGCGCACGATGCGCCAATTACCCTCAAGATGCGAGCTTGGTGATTGCGGTGAAGACGGGGGCGACAGAGGCGTTCTCAAAGCTACCGACGCTACTACTCACCTACCTCTCCTGCGTGCCGCCCGAGAACGTCCTCTTCTTCAGCGACATGGCGGGCACGATTGGCAACTTCGCCATACACGACTCTCTCGACACAGCGACGGCGGATGCCACAAAAGACAACCCCGACTTCGACCTATACAATAATCAGAAGGAGCTGCGCATGTTAGGCCAGAACATGGACTCGCTGCACAATGAGTGGAAGAGCCAGGCGGCGTGGCGGTTGGATAAATATAAAAATCTATACACGGCGCAGAAGGCGTGGGATCTGGCGCCGGATCGCGATTGGTATCTTTATATCGACGCGGATACATATATCAGCTGGACGAACTTGTTCCTGTGGCTTGCTACCCTTGATGCGACCAAGCCGCTCTACTTAGGCAGCCAGGTCGATGTTGGGAGGCCGCCATTCGCGCACGGTGGTAGTGGATACCTGCTCAGCAAGCCCGCGATGCAGCTACTTGTAGGAGACGACCGCAAGTCGTTGGCCAAGGAGTTCGATAAGAATGCCACGACGGCTTGTTGCGGCGACCAAGAGTTGGGCAGAACGCTGTTTAAGAAAGGTCTTAAGGTGCAGAACGTGCGGCCAGTGATTAACGGAAACAATCCCAAGGAGTTTAACTTTGGGCCTGAGCTGTGGTGCACGCCGGTTGTGACGATGCATCATGTGGGAAGCGAGGATGTCCAAGACATGTGGGACTTTGAGAACCAGAGGAACTCGACCAAAGTACGTCCATCCATGCCCCCCTTTCCCACACGTATTAGCAGACTAACAGATATTAGGAACCCCTACTAATGGAAGAACTCTACTACACCATGATTGCCTCCCTCATGACCACCCCCCGCCGCGACGACTGGGACAACCAATCCCCCTTCGACCAGCTCCGCCCCGACCCCATCCTCACCCCCAACCACGTCGGCGACTTCAACTTCTTCCACCACGACCCCACCAAGTCGTACAACCACTGCCGCAAGGCCTGCGAGAAGGACAAAGACTGCTTCCAGTTCGTGTACTCCAAGGGCTCGTGTAAGTTCGATACGGCGTTCAAGTTGGGGAAACCGAGGTATCCTTCGAAGGCGGAGGATGGGGGCGAGGAGGTCAGGTACCAGTCGGGGTGGTTGGTGGAAAGGATTCAGAAATGGATTGATCACAACTCGCCGTGTCCGGGGCCGAACTGGGATAAGGACCATTAGGGGGACGTTCGTTTTTTGGGAATTTTTGGGGGGACTTGGAGTGTATTGCGTGTGGTATGGTGTTTTCGGGGAAGGGGATATTATTACCATTTATGTGCCATTTTTAGAAGGCAAGGGCGAGGTAAGGGCTGGCTGGTGCGACATTTTTATCCCTTTAGGGGGGCCGCCAGGTGGGGTGTGTATTATTATCATGAGGTGTCTGGAGATTTGGCTGGGAGAAGGGAGATTATTACTATTAATATACAATATAATATCATTACAATTACAATTACCACCAGCTTGCTATGGCATTGAAAGGATGCAGGTAGACAGCGGCAAAAGTTGAAAATTCTATCGCCGAAAGGAATCCCCCATCCCTTATACACCGCTTTGTTGGCACCAACTGCTGATAATAAAGAACAAAAAAATCCTGCCGTCCTTGCGCGTGAAATATATTCAAACCCTACGAATATAAAAGTGCAAAAAAAAGACAAAAAATAATTTTTGGAGTGGCAGGGGATCGAACCCTGGGCTTTTCGCATATAAGTATCATGTTAATCCGAGGATTAGGTAATGCAAAGCGAACACTCTACCACTGAGTTACAACCCCATTTTTGATAACTGATGAGGGATATTGTGCATGATAACCCCTATCCTCGCTAGTTCCCGCACCAAAATCGATCTCGAAGGGCCGTGTCGTCACGTCACTGTCACCGTCGCCGTCTTGCACAATTCGTAGGGAGGACGATGGGATTTGTAAAATAACAGATATAGACAAGATATGGGTTTTATATATTTATCGATACAGCACCACTAGAATAATCACTCGAATAAACCAAAGTACCTCGTTTTGGCACACACAACGATTTGTATCCACGCTTCGTATATTGAACCATAATCACCCCATTACTCCCACTCCAATCACATCACATCACAAGCATCAAAACCACAAAATATGCTCAAGTCTTTTCGACCCAAACCTCTATCTATCTACTGTACAATCCGACATCCTCAGCCCAGCCTCGCGCGCACGCAGCCCCATATAAATCAAGCGACAGGTTCCGAACCGTAAGATCTCCACTTCTCACCATCCATCCCCCATCACCTGCCATGCAGTTCCACCCGCCCGCTCCAACCAAACCTCCGCCGAGCTCTCCATCCCATCAAAATGAGAAGAAAGAAGCCGCGATTCATAAATGTACCTAACTAATCCCCCCAACCCCCAAGCTCCCTTCCCAGCCCCCTCCACTCCTTCGCTATATCGTATCACACAACGCGCGCGACCCCGTCCCCCCCCCGCTTCCCATTCCCAACGAAGAAACAGCAAAAACAATCGTGCATTTCTTGTGCGCCTTTGTAAATGCGTCGAGTTAAACGAAACCAGGTCTCAATGCCAAATTATAAAAAAATAAAAAAACTGATTCTTTCTTCCTTCTCCGGTGTTTTGTGGCGAGAGTGAAAATAAAAGTGCAAAAAACGGACTATCTGGCTTTTCTTTATGCGAAACCAAAATACTCGCTTCCCGTCGTGATGGCCGTGAGGACCTGTTGGCGGAGCATCTCGTAACTCTCGTACTCTGGGAGATCAAGCTCTGTATAATCTGTTAGCAAACCATATCTAAATGAAGGGGTGTTGTGGGGAATTGGAACTTACGGTTAAAGCAAGTATGCGAAGTTGGCAGACGATCCTTGTTTCCATAATCGCGATGGATGTTGAACCTGCTGAACCCATTCATACCCTCAAGCTCCTTAAAGCCGTTGAGAGGAACCTTCGACGTGCCGGTAACGAACTGCAGCATCTTGGCTCGCTCTTCCTTGTCAAAGGAGCGGATGGCGCGCCAGAACCATTGGATCTGCGGCGAGGAAGCGGTGTAGTTTTGGTACTCGGTGGTTGCCTTCCAGTCATCGACGTCAATCTCTGGAAGACCAGAGATTAGCAGCTCGAGCTCTTGCTCGTTGAAGATTGCGACCAGCTCAGCGGGGATGATCTCATGGAAGCCCTTGAGGAAATTGTCCAACTGCTCCTGGACCGATCCAGTAAGCTTGAATTCCACCATCAAGCGAACATACTCATGCTTGTTCTCCTCCGTGACGGGGACGTTGCGACCGTTCTCAATGAGATCGACGGTCTCGACAACACCGAACTTGTCATTGTCAACGGAGAAAGACTCGCTGATGATGTCGGTGATATCGTTCTCCAACATCCAGACAACGGACTTGTAGTACTCGGGATCAAGCGACTCCATATCCTTGACCGACACGGCCTTGCCGAGGATTCTCTTGTAAACTGCACGACTGAAATGGCAATCCAGGACTCGGCCTTCGTAAAGGGCCTTTCCAATGACGCGACCAATGAACTTGAAGAACATAAGATGTTCAGGGTTGATGCTACTCGTCAAGTTGGGGTGGAAGGTAGTCCTGTCGGAAGACACGGGGATAAACAGAGCGTATCCAGGGTCGAACATCTGTCTCGATAGCACCTGGAACCACTCGCGGGTAACACCACCGGCATCCACTCCCTCTTCACCATGGAATCGAATGCTCAGCTTGCCAAACTTCATCTCATCCCCGCTCTTGAAGTACAGGGACTTGAAAGAGTCATGGAAAACCTGGTCGCGGCGAACTGAAAGCTGCAGCGATGGGTACGACTGGCGAGCCGGGTTGTTGCGGTTATGGATGCTCCTGTTGAAGTAGTTGCGCTTGTTGTCAAACTCAAGTACCTTAGGGTTCTTGACCAGGAGCGAGAACGTCCCACTCATGAGCTTGGGCGTGTTGCGAACAAGATCATTGAGAATCTTGCGGTGCTCCTCCGTAAAGGTGAAGAAGAGGCTCTCCATGCGCGACTCCGGAACGGGGCTGGTAACCATGTTATCCTTGCCACGAAGAGGCTGGTCCTTCAGTGTGGTGTTCTTGCAAACCACCATCAGGGACTCGATCAGTGGCAAGAGAATCGTAGCCACATTGAGCATGTGATCGCGTTGTCTGATGGCGCTGAGGCAAGCGCTAAGCTTCTCCCACATAGGGCCAAAGGTAGAGTTCTCATAAAGCGTGGCCAGGAGATCTTGCTTCTCGGTATCGGCAGTCTCACTTCCAGCTTCAGCTTCAGTTGTGGAATCCTTCCTGGCATGCTTCGGATCAAAGAGATGGTCCAAAGCAGTGAGGACACGGAGCAACTTGTTCTGATCAGATCCCGAAGGCGAGAACTTGGTAAGAGCCACACCCTGAAGTTCAGTGCTGTTCGAAGCCTTCTGAATCTGTGGGAAAAGCTCCTCGAGATCCAGAAGAATCACTTCACCAAGTTCTTGTGCTTTGGCGATAAGCTCCTTGCCAAAGACAGCCTTTGCACCCGGAAGGCACGAAAGGTTCTTGATAGTCGAAAGGGTCTCGCGGAAGGTCTTAGCGCTACACTCGCGAGCAACGAAGATGTTGATCACGAGCTTGAGGTTGGCATCCGGAACCACAGGTGGAACGAATGGTCGCACTTTCTTCTTCTCAGCCTCCTTCGTCTTGTCGTCAGCCTTATCGCCCTCGGTCTTTGAAGCATCGGCGGTCGAAGCGCCTGCCTCTGCTGGTGGATCTTCCGTAGCAGCTGGTGCAGGACAATCGGTATCCATGTTCTCTCCTTGTTGCTCAGCAGCCCCAGCCTCACCTTCACCCTCAGCGGGCTTCTCCTCGGCCTTCTTGGCAGCCTCCTCGGCCTCCTTCTGTTTACGTTCAAACGTCTGGAGCGGCGCTGTGATGCGGCTCAGAAGATCTGAGAGAGACTCCATAACAGGCGAACTCTCCATAATCAACTTGCGATCCAGTAAGACCAGGAGGGAGTTCAATGGGAACTTGAGCGCCTTGGTATCCTTGCCCTTGCCCTTTCGGCTTGAGTTGCGCTTGAGTCCACTAACTGCAGATTCATGCTCCGTCAAGAAAAAGGACGGAACATGAAGGTTGACCTTGCAAAGGTAGATGAGTGCTCCAAGACATTGCTGGACGACCATCAGTGGTGAGATATCCTGGTTGGGAATAGCTGTAAGAGCTGCCAGTCCCGTCCCAGTGTTCTTCCTGCTAAGAGACAAAGGCGTCTTCGGGTCCTTATCCTTAGGTTGCTTGGCTCTCAAAGATAGGTGCGCAAAGCTTCTCTCAACAGCCGTCATATCGGCGCTACCATCCTGCAGAATATGCAGAATCGTGCTAATGACTTCGCCTCTGTTATGACGGTTCTCGGAGATATTCTGGAGGACCTGGTACAGCGTGTTGCGCAGGCTGTCCTGTTGGAAGATAAACATGAGACGAAGTAAAGTAGCAACACCAGGCTTGTCAAGCATCTGAACAATGCTGCGACGAACAGGCTTGACGATCTCGCCACTTGGACGACCTGGTCTCGCTCCATCAAGCACGCCCACGCGAGTCAGACCGCGGAGCGGGTGGCCGCCCATGGAAGCGCGCGCCTGTGCGATATACTCCGGAGGCAACTGAGCCAGCACATCCTCATCTTGCTCCGCAAGTACCTGGGCTCTCAAATCCGCAGGTAAAGTTGCCAGAATGCTCGCAGCATCCATCTCTTGCGGCACTGGAACCGGAGCTCCATTTGCAGCTGCTTGACGACGAGCCTCATCGCGCTCGCGGCGGCGGCGATCTTGTCTCTCTTGCTGGATGATCTCAGCGCGAATCTCATCTGGCAGGGCGTTGAGGAATTCTTGGTCGATCTCCGATGGCGGTGCGCCAGTAGCAGCAGCATCCGAGCGGCGCTGAGCAATAGCACCCGTAATGACTTCCTCCCGAAGCTCCTCTGGAAGGGCATCAAGGTAATCGAGATCGATGCCCAAGTCCGTAATGTCAAGAGTGCCCTCGCGGAATGGAATCGTCACGCGTGGCCTATCTTCGGCAGGTGCGCCTTCTCCCTCTTGTCCAGCTGCAGCAGCCTCGCCAGACTCCACACCTTCCATTGGCTGGGCGTTCTCAGCTTCTTGGGGTTGCTCCTCCGCCGGAGGAGCAGCCGCCGCAGCAGCAGCAGCTTCCTCAGCTCTGACTCTCTCTTCCGCCTCACGCTCCTCTGCTTCTTTCTTCTCCTTGGCAGCCTTCTCCTCAGCTTCCTTCGCCGCCTGCGCGGCCTTCTCCTCATCCTCTTTCCTCTTCTTCTCCTCGGCCTCCTTCTTCTCCTGAATTGCCTTCTTCTCCGCCTCAAGGGCAGCCGGGACGACAACAGCCATGAGGCCCATAAGGACTCTCAAAGCCATATCCGGATGTCTGGGGCCAAACAGTAATCTAGCTTCCTCGCTCCATCTGGTCGCCGTCAATTGCGTAGTGAAAGTCGTAGCAGCGCCTGGTTCGGCCGCTCCAGGGCCTCGCTCATGGCCGCGAGGCATCCCTGGTCTCATCCCACCAAACATGGCCTGGAACTCTCGGGCATCGGCTCCACCAGGTCCGCCGGTAACATGGAAATGCAGGGCGCCGCCGTTGCGGCCGGCGGCTGGAATAGCGCCACCAGGGAATGGTAGTTGAGTGAAGAGATCGTTGAGTATAGCAGCAGGGCCGCCTGCCTCACCTCCAAAAGGTCCGCGTCCCACGATGTTGAACAGAGCCTCGCGTCCGATGAATGGTGTCGCTCCTGGAAGACCGGCGTCGCCGCGGGCACGATCGCCGCGCTGGAGGAGAGGGTTCGTTCCGTCGTTGTTGTCGCGGGGAGTTGGGCCGGGTCGGTGGGAACGATAAGACCCGCGGTAGTAGTCACGCACTGCTTGTGGATTAGTTCTGTCATATGGGGCTCCTGGGGGTTCTAGTTGGACTAAAATTGGACGGGAAAACATGCGCTGCAACGTATCTTGGAGGCTCTCCAAGCTATGCTGCAACTCCTCATATTCTGAATTTAAAGTAGGGTCAAACATACCACCAAGTGGGTCGCGGTGAGCACCGAAAAAGTAGGGCGATGGTTGCGGTGCTGCGTGCGCACGATGGCCTCGGTGTGAGATGATCATAGGAGGTTCTTGCTCATCGTTCCACTCAAAGGTAAACGGCATTCCTGGCTCTGCTACTGACAAAGTTAACAAAATCTCATGGCAAATATCAGCGGTATACGTACGTTGGTACTCCTCGTACATGTCCTCATCGTCATCTATCTCCTCTTCTTCATCATCAACTTCATCTAGAACTAATTAGCATTGTGTCAATATTAGTTTTATGCGACCAGAATAGCATACCGTCTTCCTCATGGTCGTCGTCCAGATACTCAATATCCATATCTGGGTCTCCACCACGCTCATCTTCAATGCGTTGGAGAAGATTATCGATTTCGCCATGGTGATGAGGATCCCCACCGAAAGCATGAACGAGACGGCCCAAGGGACCATGGCCACCAGCATGCATTGCCTCTTCTTCCTCATCGGCAGCCATGCCCTCGTAGTCCTCTTCCTCGTCTTCATCTTCGCTCTCCCAGTCTTCTTCATCGTCTAACTCGGCGAGCGGATGAGGGTTTCCTTCATCATCGATGATTTGGACGTGATCATCTTCGTCATCCTCGTCCATATCATCGTCTTCATCTTCATCGTCCTCATCAGAAGATCCGCTCTCGTCATCATCTTCATCGTCATCCATAATGACTTCCACGTCCATACCATGGTCGCCGTCAAGGCCTTCAATCTCGCCCATGCCTTCAAGATCTTCATCCTCATCGCTAATGTTATCTTCATCATCTTCGATGGGACCATCTTCATAACCTTCCATCTCCTCTTCATATCCATCCTCATCATACATCTCCTCGTCATCTATCAAAATTAGCACTGTAATTCCCATCCCCAGACAAAAGGTTCAAACTTACCATCTTCACCCTCAGACGACGATTCATGGTCACGATCAGGCTCAAACATGCCCAGCGTAGAATTCCTAAACAAATCAGGAGTCTCCTCGCGGTCATCATCAACATCAGAAACAGACGACGCCGACGCGATCTCATCCTCATCATGCTGCCCAGGCGTCAAAGCCACCTTGCCAACCTCGCTCAGTTCAATAGCGGTCTGAGTAAGCGCCTTCAATGGGCGAAGAATATGCTTAACAGCACGCTTGGCGCCCGGGAAGTTAAGGTCAATATCAGCAATAGATGCGGTCAAGGCACCAATGTACCCCTTCTCGAACATAATACGCTTGAGCTGCTGTTGCGAGCGGATAGTAACATTTGGATCTGATCCGCCGCCGATATTGTCCTTCCCAGCCATGATGTGGCTCATAAGATCAGCCAGCGACAACATGCGAGAGTACTTAATGTCCAGGGACTCAGTCGAGGTGCTAGCTTCTCTGTACGCCTTGATGATGTTCTCAAGGACAAATTTGCGGACGAAGAGCAAGTCAGGCTCGTCATCAGAGTCGGTATTGTCACGCTCCCTATCCAAGATCTGCTCGCCAGTCTTGCTCAGAAGTGCGGTAATTGTCGAATCCGCCCATGATGACGTGGAAACCTTCTTGCGCATTGTCAAGGTCTCGGCATGATCCAGGCTACCCGATGGAATCAGATCAAAGAGCAGGTAGTTGACGACGTTTGAGCGTGGCTTCGAAGGTGTCGCCGCGTGAGTCGGAGCATTTCTCTTGAAGTTGATAAACTCAACCTTGGTGCGGTTGTAGGAAGCCAACATCTCGGTAAGACACTGAAGCAAGAAGCAGCGGTAAATGTAAATTGGGTGCTCCTCTGCCTTGAACTCTGGCTTCTTCTTCGTCTCGGGCTTTGGGGGGATTAGCGGTCTTATCTGAGGTGTATCAGAATTTGATGTCGATGTTGATTTAACACCAGATGTGCTTGGTGTCGTTGTCTCTGAAGTGGTCGCTGCTGCCTTATCTTTGTCTTCCGCAGGTGCAGGAGCTGCAGCCTCCTTGTCTTCCACGTCTCTATAGTTCAAGAGCTCGCATAGCAAGAAATATATCACTCCATCTGGGTTCTCAACGATGGGCACCTTGTGCTCAACAGCCTTTGCTCCCTCAGTAGCCTCTCCCTCGGTAGTCTCTGTGGACGGCTTGACATCTTCCATCGACAACTCCTCCGTGGGCTTCAACGTAGGCAATACCGCATCCTCAGGCTTTCCTCTACGGGTACGCTTATATTTGTCTTGAAGCTCGATCTGCTGTCTACCAGGCTGGTCCGCCGTAGTCGTAGTCCACTTCACCAGCTTAACCATCTCATTGCTGACCTCCACGAACAGCTCCGGTTGCCTAACAACCAAGTTCGACATGCTGCGGAGATACAGCGTAATATCTGGGTGGCGCGAGCTTCTGCTCGAGTTCGGGTCAAGGAAGACCTTGATCTGCGAGCGCATAATCTGCTTGATAGTCTCGTCATCCTCGACAATGTGACGGAGAATAAGCATCAACGGGCTCTGAATGCGTGGCGTCGCAGCACCAGCAAGTTGCTTAGCCATGACGAAAAGGCGTTGAATGTTCTTCTTCTCGCCCATGGCCACAGCAATATGTCTGGTGCGGGTCAAGATAACCAAGATGCGCATAACGGCCAAGGCAAGCGACTCATCCTTTCCAATTCGGGGAAGCATGTCCAGGATTGCTTCGAACAGGGTAGCTCTATCCTCAGTAGAAACGACCAATTCGGGTGCCTTAAGCACAGGTTGCTCAAGGGACGCAGTCTCACTCGTCGGGATCTTCCACTCAGTCTCTCTCGGCTCCGCATCGTCGCTGAGGAGAATCTCAACAATGAGCAGAATATGAGCCACCCAAGGCGAAGATTCCTCGGACTTGTGGTCAGGCGACAGCTTGACGAACTCAAGCAAGTTGCCGAGATTGGATTTCAACTCCTCCAACGAAGCCTTGTAGAATTGGGGATCCTGCAGCATAAGAGCAAGCAGGTGAGCATACGAAGCGATTTTCTTCCCCACCTCGCGAACGTCGTCACTGAGGAACGACGTCAAGGCCACCACCAAAGTACCGCCCATAGTTGCGCGCATCTCTGCTTGCTCAGGTGACTTGTCGATGACAGTGGTAATGAGATCGGCAATCTCAAAGGTGAATTCGCCATGTGCATTGATGACCTCGAGGCAGCGCTCAATAAGATTCGAGCGGATCTTCAATCGCTCGGCGTTCAGGCGCTCAACCGTAGGGATCTCAGGCTGGCTCTCCAAAGTCTTGTCTGACGAAGACGCCGATGGCTGCTGGTTGGGAACTCGCTCCGGCAGATTGGTTTGCTCGCCGCCTCCAGAGATGGCAGAAAATAGGTTGCCCGCCTCCGCATTCTCCAGGGTCCTATTCATATTCTCCAACAACATCTGTTGTAGGTTAGGAGGCACTGATCCATGAGGCGCAAATTCTTCTGGCGACTGCGTGAATACCGGTGGCGGCATTCCATCATTGGGCGCCTCGTTGGCTCCGTTGCCCCCTTGTGCGGCACCTTGGTCTGGTGTAATAGAGCCAGTAGACGGTCTTGTTTCGTGGCCAGGAGCATCATCGTTTTGATCGATATCGTCGGTTACGAATCTATTACGGCCGCCGGATCTCTCGCTACGTTGCGCCTTGCAGTATTCCAGTGCCGAGGAATAGCTGTTGTTGCAGCGGAACAAGGCCTCTACCCCCAAGTCTTCCTCGTATTCAGCGGCTACGAGCTTGACGAGGTTCTCTGTGTTGACTCTCCATTTCTTCTTGCCCTGCTTAGACGGCACGATTGCCTTGTCGGCGTTTCTAAATGCGCCCTCCTCCAAATCGGTTTCCATAACATTGCGAATAATGTCGATGAGCTTGTTCGGGATAATCTTAGATCCCTTCTCGACAATGTCTGACTCCCAGAGCTTTTGCACTGCCGGCAAGATCGCCATGCGCACTTCAAGTACGAATTGGCCAGCCGAGAAATAGTTCGGGCTGTTTCGATCTCTATCGGATCGAGAGTGCAGCGTGGTGCTCTGGAAAGACTCGCCAACATTCTTTCCCGTAACAAGCGGACCGTAAAGTTCGAGGATATGCTTGATACCCAAAGTAGCCAGGTCATTTCTCAAAAGAAGGTCGACATCGTTGAAATTGACAGTCTTATCAGCATTGTTCCTCACCTCCGCATCGAACAGCCCAAGCATGTGGTTAATCGTGTTAAATCCACCGGCCTTCATGAATGCCTGAACGACAATGGTAATGCATTCCTGTGGTCTCTCAGCCGTCCTCGCGTTATTAACGAGGATGTCCTTCACCGTCCGGAACATCAGGACCCAGAAGGTGTATGTCTCGCTTGAACTCTCGTCGGTCACCGATTTCAGCTGAGACAGAACGGTCTCGACAATTGCGTTTGCAATCGCCACGTTGCTTTGGCGTTGGAAGGAGTCAGGGGTTCGCTTCGGAACAAGGCCCTTCCCAATAACCTGAAAGAAGATAGACATAGATATCGGCATCTTGCCGAGGAGATAGTGGAGATTTTGGAAGTTCTTGAACTCAGGGCTATTCTTCTCTTCCGTGGTGAGTGTCTTGGTCTGATTTACTTTATGAATCGGGTTCTCAGCACCAGAAGAATCCGTCACCAAGGTGGCCATTGGGGCCGTTCCCTGTGCCTCTGGCAGCAGGGAACGAAGCGCCTCCTCGGTAGAATCAATCGTAGGGATGAGTGGCTCGGCCGCATCATTCATAAACATCTGAACGGACTGGCGGCCAGCACGTCTCCAGTGTCTCGGAGCAAGCTTCATCAACTTGAAATCCTCCTTGATACTAGCGGCGAGAATAGCGCCAAGGCTCTTAACCAATCTAACGTAGTAGTCCGCGAGGTTCATGGAGCTGAAGCTCGAGGCCTGGTTGCGGCTGAAAATTGGAGAAGAAATGCACTGACGCAGCGCCATGCACAGATTCTGGGCTGTCACCATAGCCTCAACCAACGACGTCCCTCTCGCCAGTATGATATTTTCAGTACGATCATTAGATGGCTCGCATAACTCGATGAACTTGGCAAAGTATGCCTCTGAACCTTGGTGCTGTGTGAAGGGCGTCAACGTATCTGCAGCAGCTTGCGCTCTCTTGATCAAGGAAGGTACAAGGATGTGTGCCTTCTGTTCCGCGAGGAGGGCAATGACTGTGTGCATATTTCTATGCGAACGCTCATCGGAAGGTGAGTTTGGCAGGACTGGCAGCTCGGCCAAATCCAGAATATACTCGACCCCACCATTCTCCATGAACAAATTACGAATGCCCGCGTTGTTGAACAGGTTGGTCAAAAAATTGGCGACAGCTGCAATGTATGGAGTCACACTGTTCTCGCGGTCGTCCTCGGCTGGCGTCACAGCCTTCGAAGCCTTCGATGGCTCAGCTGCCTCAGTAGAAACACCGGTCATCTCCACATCTGCGTCTGTGTCAACGGACTTGCCCTTTCCTTTGCCTTCGTCGGAAACCTCACTCAAGAGGCTGCGATCAGCAACAACTACGTCCCCATTTTCGTCGGTGACCAACAATTTCGCGCCAAGCCTCTCTGCCTCGGTTCTCGTCTTGCACAGATAGCTCACCCTAGCAACCATGTCCAGGACGGCATTTAAGATCGCCGTCCTGAGAGCTGGATGATGGCGGACAAGCTCATCAAAGGTTGCGCCAAGGGAAGTAGCAAGATTGTTGGCATCATTGTCGAGCACCTTGATGTGGGCGGGGCTCTCAAAGATCTCAAAGAAGCTTTGAAGAGCATTGGACTCCAAGAACATCTTCATGCCGGCATTGTTCAGGCAGATGGCACCAAAGGCCTCGGGAACGATAATAATAGCCTCAGATGAAGGCATAATGCCACGGGCCAGAGGGCCAGGCCGAGGAGCCTCGAGCATCTGTTTAGTTGGCGGATGAGGGGTTTGGTCGACGACAACTGAGAAAATGCTGTCGTCATCAGTTTGCGCCGGAGAGGCTCCTTCATCGGTCGACTCGGGCTGAGGTGCGCCTTCCTTGGGCGCCGGAACAGTTATCTCCTGTCCCAGGACAGCTTCCAAGACTGCCTTGCTGAGACCAGCCTCGGCAATGATTGCAAAGCTAGTCGGCTCGTTGTTGATGAAGTCGTTCAGGATGCTGACTGCATTTGTCCACACTGAGCTTCCGAAGATTTTTGCTTGGCTAATGATCTGTCGAAGGCTTCCAAGTAGTTGCGGAGAGTCGATCAAATTCCTGAGAAGACGGTCAAAGTTGCCGCCATAACCACCGGCCTGGTTCATCATGTGGTGAATGAACTTAAACAGCCATTTGATAGACTGTTGCTGGTAATATGGGATCTCGTAATCAATTGAAGGCGATCGGTAGTCCGCAGGCATGCCCTCGGCTTTGCTTGCCACTGCCGTAGAAGACTGAACCTCATGGACAATCAGATTCGAAATAGCGTCAAGTCCATCGGCATTTGCCAAGACTTGGAAAGCGTCCTTGACGTTAAATACGATGGCATCTAGGAAGTTGAGAACTCGGGGGTAGCTGCCCTCAGCTACTGAGGTGCGCAGAGTCAGGACCTCGACCAGAATGGGGACGAGGCCGGCGGTGACCAGCTCGTTTCCAGCCCGAGGAAGCGTGGCTACGTGGGAGAGAAGCGCAAATAACGCACTGTGCCACTCGTCATTTTCAGTGTGCTTGTCGCCAGGCTCATCAGTGGCCATTTCTGCCACGGCTTTGCGGACAATATACAGGAGAACTCCATGGTTCACATTCGTATTCAATGCCGTGCACACATCTTGGTACTTGTGTTGGTGCTGGGCAAGACCTTCAAGGGCATTGACAGCGATAGTTTGGAGAGACCTAGGGATCCCCAAGTCTCCTTGGGCAGGTGGGTGGATCAGCTCCGCCAGTTGATAGATGAGCTGGAGGCGACGTGGTTCGTCGCTATCCTGCTTTAAGACCTTCTCCAAGAAGCTGAGCTCAGGGTAGATATACGCCAGGTTGGTAACGGCTAAAAGACGGACGGCAAGCATCTGCCTACGAGTATCTAAGGAATGGGATAGGGCCTTTGCAACTCTTAATTTGGTGAGAAGCGTGTATTTTGATGCATCCGGTACACTTGGGAGGTATTCTTGGAGCAGCTCCTGGACAGAATGTTCGGCGACCTTGGACGCTGGAACGTCAATCACTTTAACGTTCGAGGTTGCTTTCTCCTCTGCCGGGGCTGGAGCTGGCATTGTGGAAGACCGACTTGGAGTTGCCGGAGCTTCTTCGGGAGCTGGAGCCCTGGGGGCTCGATTCCCATGTTGGTTGCCCAACATCGATGTGCGTCGTACCGGGGTAGGTGTAACTGGTGCAGCCGATGCATTATGAGCTGTCGATGGTGGTGCCTCTTCCCCGCGTGCCTGAGACTCGTAGTATGTAATGCGCACATCGCCCCATTCATTCCAGTCTACCTCCGCGGAAATTTGTGACGATGTTGATGCAGGCTTCTTGCCCTTGGGGCTGGGATCAGGAAGCGTTCCGCTCCTAACGAGGGAAACCAGATCATTCGCGTAGCTGGTGCTCGTAGTGGTCTTGCTGCCTGCTACAGGAATGCTGAAATATGCCTTGTCCTTGCCCTTCGCGTTCGGGGTGACGGGTGTGTTCGGAACGGTGGGCGCAGTAGTCTCCGTTGAGGTAACGGTTCTCGAGAATGGCTGAGAAAGCTGCTGCACCTTATCTAGGTCTATATTGTAATGATTCGCAAGGAGAGTCGCATTTGTCTGTCGGTGGGAGCTTGCGATTCTACGGAACGTCGCCTGGTAGCGTTGGGCCAGCTGTGTGCCGATCTGAAGTGTCGCCGCAAGTAATGACAGAGAAGTGCTGTTGAGAAGATCGCTCAAGTGAGTGCTGCTCGAATATATGCTTCTATTGCCGCAATTCTCGAGTAATATCCTGGAGAAATGAAGGATTCGCTCTATGACCTCTCTATCGCCCTCGGGGCCAAACCCAGCCTCGGAAATCTGCTCATCTGTCGCGCCGCCCTTTCGCAGGAGCTCGCATCCAAAATCTTTAACCTGAGGGCCATTGTTGAGTGCGTAGGTTGTGCAGAAGGTTTCGAGATCGCTGTCGAATCTATTAAGAAGCGGGATCCAGTGGTATAGATCACCTCTGGGGAAAGGCCATCTGGTTGGGAAGTCGGCAAGAGCTTGTGGGAGAGTGTGCCATGGTGCTGTCGATGCGTTCTGCACAAACGATTGGATATACGGCGACTAAGTAAATGTCAGCTCATCCTAGGTTAGATTGCAATAGCATATAGAACGTACCAGCGTCTCCTTGTGCTTTGGTTGTATGGTCTTCAGTATCTTGACCATGGTGTTGACTGCTGCGGTAACACCGCAATTTGGGATATTGTTGTCCCCCTACACTGCCTCCACATTGGTCCAAGCTGGAGACAGCTTTGCTGATATTCGAGGAGCGTCCAGGTCGGACAGCTCCAACGGAGGGAGTGAAGTGGCAAGGGTGTCACGTTCGAGTTGTCGAGTCGGACTGGTATTCGACGGTGGCGTCGGGTATCTAGAAACTAGTATAGGAAGGGAATGTATTACCTGATCGAACTCAGGCGAATCTACAGCACCCTGCAGGCGCTCAGATCGGACTGGTGTGGTGTTGATCGTGCTGTGGCTTCAGCAAACGGTAGTGTTGGTTTATCGTAAGTCGAAGCTGCTATCCTTGCCAGGTTGCGAAAGAGAGGTGGAGAACTCCCCTCGTAACTTGATCAAGGATCTTCGGCGGATGAGGTTGTAGTTAAGGAAGGTAGATCAAGACAAAAAATAGTCCAGAGCTGTAGTGAGAGAGGTGAGTTGTGTAGGAATCTGATGTGGAAGATATGAGGCAAGGCGGGTAGTAGAAGGTGAGGTATTCCAAGCTCATCCACTGGGAGCCGCTAGTTTTTTGGAGACCGGCGTCAGCGCGCGTATCGCTAGAGAGCAGGTGAATTTGCAACCCCACGCTTATCGGATCGTATTTTCAGTTATTTTGTTCTTTTACTTCTAGAGACCGCTGGTCTCCATGTCACTTTTGGGGTCTGGAAAAAATGGTAGATGGCAAAATAAATTAATTCAATATTACAGTGACTCTATTTAGTATTCTACGTTACAGCTTGAAAAGGATATTTTTTTCTTTTTTCATCCAACTCTGCCTAGATTATAGGTTCCGGTGCTACCCAATGCTGTTTTCTGTTTGACGGGTCATGCATCCGCAGGCCTAATCAAGGACCCTTCGGGTGACCACGTCATGCTGCCCTTCACGGGTTTAATGGGCTCGGTCTGGGATTGGGAGTTGGGCGATATATTATTGCGGTAGATGTTGTGTAGCATGTGCTTCTTGATAGATCTACGGTATCCAGACGGGTTATCTTAAACTCGGGGTTCTGTGGACATATATAAAAAATGACCTGTTTTATTATTTATCACCCATACGTATAAAAATGAAATATAGAAAATAAAATACCAAACGCAATATTATTTCAAGGAAAATCATTTAAAAACCCCAAATATTACACTTTAAATTGAATAAAATATTCGTCATCCAGAATATACCGAGAGAGTGAAGACTAGTCTAATAAAAAATTCCAATGGATATATATCACCCTCTGTGCTATTTCAGATACCGTAGACCCTGAACTCAAGCGTGGTTTCAGCATCACAATCAGCACAATCAGCACAATCAGAACAATGGACATCACGTGACCTAGAGTACAACCCAACAGGTAACAGTAATTATCATATTTTATGCACCATACAAGTTCTAAGGCTGTATAGCATCCTTACAAATTATCTGTCTCTGTACGAGTATCACACCCTCCTCGCTGAGCAATAATATAATCCCCTTATGAGTCTGATCAGTCTGATCAGTCCATCCCATCCTATCCCGCTCAGGCCAGCTGAAACGCGAAACAGCTGTGGACCACCCAAGTGGCGCCCCGCGTCAGTGTTTCGCGTTACAAGTTAATTAGCCAGAAATAACAACGCGCACGGCTGAAATACCACCGTGGCTTCCCGGGTATTACTTTAGTGGCTGAATCGTCGCCGAGTCTCAGACTTCCAGATGCACCATTGGAGATTGGATGCCGCGCTGCAGATGATTGTGTACAAACAATGTTCAGCGTACAGGGGCATTATCGGGGTACAGCAGTTACTATACTATATAGAGAGATATTAATGGAACTTCTTCATGGATTGGGGCTGGAAGAGAGAGGGGTTATGAGATATGGTTACCTCAGTACAGTCAGTCGTGTGTTTGTACGTACGGTATATAGTACGAGAACAATCGAGCGTTTATACTCTATCTCTCTATACTCGCTCTCTTTATTCTCATAAACCCTACGTATAACAATCACACCGCATGAATAATAACCGTGGTCTTATTCACTGCATTAATCGAACTGATTCAATTTCAATAGCCCTGCAAAACTGGAGAAACTCCCCAATCCGTCCCCTTGTTCTGCAGATCCAGAATTAAGATTGCCAAGATCGCGAGACCTCCATCAATTCGCTCCTGAACCAGACCGCAGCTCCAAATATTTCGACCGCCATAATACCTAGAAAAGGGAAACCGAGCCACCGCACAGGGCAAACGGAGGCAAATCGGGCCACATTATATAAAGAAAGATCGGCTTCTGAGGGCGGAGCCAGGAACCAAAAAACCCACTCGAGATCGACACTGGGAAACAGCGACCCAGGCACCCAGAAGCCACCGTTTCTCCGTCTCCCTACATACGCACCCCCAACCTTACTTGCTGTCGTGCACACCTGTGATAATCTGCAGCCAGCAACCCAGACAGACGTCAGAGAGGGGCATTCTGCAGTTCACCATTGATGGCCGCGAATAGCACCTGAACTCTCTAGGATAACGACAAGGTCGGGCCAGAACCACAGAAACAAGTCATATACCACCCGACATATACAATGGCGCCACCAGAAGGAGACGCTGATACTCGCCCTGAGTCAGTGGTTAAGAATACCCAGCCTGAATCTGACGACTCGGGCCACGAAACTGTAAGACACCAAAGACAAAGCATTGCTGATCTGGACAGTTGGCTAATTGTGATACTATCAGGACACCTTCGAAGACGCGGACACCACACCCATTGACCGAAACGAGGCTGTGTCTCCTACAGCTTCAACACGCTCTTTAACGAATTCCCACGCGGCTCATCACAACGGAGGCTCTGAGGCCCCAGTGGTACCTCCTCTAGAGGCGCACCCAGAAGACGACGTATCACCTACGAGCAGCCAACCAAGATCCCCCCCAGCCGTGACAGAACGCCTCTCAACCTTAAGTCTGGATAACGTGAGCTTGGACGGAGAGGGGATTGCCGCAGCAGCCGCATCGACGGACAAAGGTATGGCATTCAGACTCGAGCTCCCATCAGCTGTTAATTGAGCTGTTGCTAATCACATTGGGCGTACAGCAGAAACTACAAAGCCCGAATTACCAGCACGATCTTCCGCAAAGACAGTCCTCGAGGGCCTCCAAGGCTCACTGCCATCAGTACCGTGGGGACCACCTCCCCCACCACCTCCAGCAAAGGACAAGCCACAACCTGTTGTCCCTCCGCCGCGAAAGCTCACAGGACCATTTTCATGGTTGTCGAGGGGTTCAGCACCACCACCACCCACGGTACCACGAGTACCATCTCCCGGAAACGGCTCTGGAGGCCGCCGAAACACGACCTCTTCGATAGCTACGAACAATAGCAACCCAGACCTCATGCTCAATAAACTCGACGAGGGGAATGAGTCGCCAAATGGCATTAGGAATTCATCGAGGAATAGTCTTCGGGACAGATTCAAGCTCCTGCGAATGAGGGAAGAGGCAGGCATTACTTCGTTGGGCGAGGAAGGCGAGGAAGGGACACCGATTGAGACCATAATTGGGCGTGCGAGCCTTGGTCAGGGAATCACCAGCCCAACGGGTTCGGAGGACAAAGCTCTACCAGCCACACCGAATGCGGCAGCCTTTAACCCCTCGCTAGCACCAGGAACCGCGGTGGGCGTTACATCTGGACCACCTGCCAACGAAGAAGTTGACTGGGATCTGTGGCAATCAGTGGTTTACGAGGGCCCAGCGGCAGTAGCAAGGACAAGCCCCGAAGAGCTGAACCAGGCAATTGCTCTGGGTATCCCGTCTGCGATCCGCGGAGTTGTCTGGCAAGTCTTGGCCCAGAGCAAGAACGAGGAACTGGAATCGGTGTATAGAGACCTGCTCTCGCGTGGAACGGACCAGGATAAGGATAGAGCGAGCGTTTCCAGCGCGGGAGCGAGCAATACCTTCTCGAACGGTGGAAAAGACAAGGATACCGCGTCATCGGCATCTTCAGTGCACTCTGATTTGTCGGGAAGCGGCTTGAAGTCGCCGTCGCCAACCGAGAGAGACCCGGAGGCTATTGCGAAGGCACAGGCTGCTGCGTTGGCGGAGAGGAAAAAGAAGGCCAAGGACGATGCGGCGTCGTTGCTGAAGCTCGAGAAGGCTATCAAGCGCGACCTAGGCGCCAGGACTAGCTTCTCAAAGTTTGCTGTCAGCGCTGGCCTACAAGACGGACTATTCGGCGTCTGCAAGGCATACGCCCTCTTCGACGAAGGCGTCGGCTACGCCCAAGGCATGAACTTCCTCGCCATGCCCCTCCTCTTCAACCTCCCCGAAGAAGAAGCCTTCTGCCTCCTCGTGCGCCTCATGAACCAATACCGCCTCCGCGACCTCTTCATCCAAGACATGCCCGGCCTGCACATGCACCTCTACCAATTTGAGCGTCTCCTCGAAGACCTCGAGCCCGCGCTCTACTGCCATCTTCACCGCAAGGGCGTCACCCCGCACCTCTACGCTACACAGTGGTTCCTGACTCTCTTCGCGTACCGATTCCCACTCCAGCTCGTACTGCGCATCTATGATCTCATTCTTAGCGAGGGACTTGCTGCGATTCTGAAATTCGGGATTGTACTCATGCAGAAGAACGCTGCTACCCTGCTGGGTATGAACGACATGGTGGCCCTCACCAACTTCCTAAAGGACCGCCTCTTCGACGTCTACATCGACGCCTCCCCCTCCCCCGGCTCGATCCTCGAATCCGGCTTCTTCGGTAGCTCAGGCGCCAGCATCGACAAAGAAGTCTACCGCGCCGACACCCTCGTCCTCGACGCCTGCGCCGTCAAGATCACCCCCGAGATGCTGAAGACCTACACCAGCGAATGGGAAGAGAAAACCCGCGCCGACAAGGAGCGCGAAGCAGACCTCGAACTCCTCCGCTCCACCAACGTCTCTCTCTCCCTCTCTGTCCGCCGTCTCGAGGAGCGAGTCCAGAACCACGACCAAGAGCACGCTGCGCTCGCTACTGATCTCGTCCGCACGAAAGTCGAGAATGAGGAGTTGTTGGACCAGAATGAGAGTCTGAAAGGCCAAGTAGAGGAGTTGAGGGGGGTGGTGGAGAGACAGCCTGCTGAGGTGGAGGGGAGGCTTAAGACGGAGATGGAGAGGTTGATGAAGAGGAATTTGGAGGTGCATGAGGAGAATACGAGACTTGAGGAGGAGATGGGGGAGATGGAGGGGACGTTGGTGGAGACGAAGATGGCGTTTGCTGAGGTCAGTTTACCCCCACCCGCCCCCGCTCCCGTTTTCTTGTTTTCGGATGCTAACAATGCAATAGCTTAATGCACAACACGAGACCCTGCAGCGGCGCTGGACCGATCTCAGGAAGGCGCTGGATTAAGTCCGTCATCAATTCCTGGTCGCGGCCACTTGACGTGGATTACAGCCGCTTTATGAAAAAAATTATCACGCTGCGTTGCGTTGCGCTGCATTCGGATGGGGGGCGTTCTTTTTTTTCCCACTTTTCTTTCATGTATGAAGTACGAAGTTTTTGTGTGTGTGGGATGGGTTGTGTGACTGTACATAAATGGCTTATGGCAGAAAGGGGATGGGGATGGACTGCTGTGAGCTCGTTGAGATGGGGGCTGGAGAGAACAGGACGGCTCGGTATATGCGTGGATGGATGGATTGACGGGGAGGGGATGGATGAGAGGGGGAGGGGGAAGGGGGAGAATAGCTGACTATACTATATAGATGTAGCTCCATTGCTTGGGCTGGGCTTTGGGTTTTTGATAACTTTGGTGGGAGATGTGGGGGATGTGGTGGGGAAGGTAGCGGGGAGAGGAAAGTGGGGAGTGGGGGAGAGGAATGGAGGTGGGGGAAGAGGAATGAGGAATGAAGGTGGGGGAAGAGGAATGGAGTATGATATATGAGAATCATTGAGCGGGGGTTTGGGTGATCCTTAGCCCAGGCGAAGCGAAATCAAATCAGATCCAAATTATATAAGAGGCCCCTTACCGAATGTTCTGTGTGATCATGGGAGAACCAGTCCTTCCGAGTCAGAGCGAATGGTGCTGGTGTCCGTGGTTGGACACGACTTTTGACCCACGGCGGTGATGCTGGGGAGGGGAGGGGAGGGGAGGGGGGATGCCGCACTTCTTGAATGTTACCGTACTGCTCTTGTTGCTGTTGTTGTTCTTGTTACCACTTTGGTCTTGTCGGCGCACTATACTCTCACCATTATATTCTTACTGCCGCTCCCTGTTTCTCACCCCGTATTGGCCGCTACTCTACGATGGTGACGGCATCCGTAGCCTAAATCCTCTCCTGTCCCCTCGACATCCCCTGAAACCGACCACAACGCCATAAGCCACGGCCATATCTATTCAGCTGCGGCTTGCGCAGAAGATGGTCTGGATCGAGACAGATGGTTGTTTATATAGTTTCTGCGCAGTACCCTTTGACCAGCCCATTCGGTTCATGGTCGCCAATTATGGCCCTCAGACCTTGCTGTAGAGGATGAAGTTGAATCTTTTCTCGTTTTAAGTTATTACTGTACTTGAATCTTACTTGAATCTCACTTGAATCCCTGTGATGAATCCCTTGGCCAGCCTTGTGATTAGAGTTATGCCGAGGCGCGAAAGGCTGAGCCTTGGAATTCGACGTTGATTGGCTGCATTGCAACATCCAACACTCTAGATTCCAAATTTGTACTTGGTACACACAAAACGGCCTGCCCCTTCTCTTCCTGCCAAACCTCAACGAAACCACACAAACAACTCCGAATTGGGAAGAGAGGAAGTCGTAAAAGTGAAGTTTAGAGAAGAGAAACTGTCAAGATGGCGTCTTCTATGACTTTGAGGGTTACCACGCCCGGTACGTCCCTCTCCCTCCTTCCCCCGTGCTTTTTGAGAATCTACAATTTTGTTGAGCTGCATGTGAACTGACCTCACATATGCAGCGGGCAAAAAGCCAATCCGCAAGCTCCCCTCCAACATTGAAATCGGCGCTGGCACGACCGTCGAGGAGGCAAAGAGGATCATCGCGCGCCACACCGGGATGCGCGATTACCACCGCATCGCCATCGTGGACACAACCACCAAGAGCATCATCAAGGACCGTCTGAGCATCCTGGCCCAGAACCCCGGCGTGCAAGCCACCGGCGACATCGCCGTCAAGGACCTTGGTACGCCCTCCCTCCCCCCTCCCCATACTATACCCCCCAACTAACCCCCTCCCCCAGGCCCCCAAGTCTCCTGGCGCACCGTCTACGTCGTCGAATACGCCGGCCCAATCTTCCTCTCCCTCCTCCTCGCCTACCCCCTCCGCGCCTACATCTACCCCTCCGCCCTCTTCGGCCCACCCACCCCCTTCTCAACCATCCAAACCATCTCCCTCGCCCTGATCGTGCTGCACTTCATCAAGCGCGAGCTCGAAACCGTCTTCCTCCACCGCTTCTCCGCCGCTACCATGCCGACGTCCTACATCTTCAGGAACTTGGCGTACTACTGGCTCTCCATGCTCAATATCGCGTACTGGGTTTTCGCCCCCAATGCTGCTGCTGCGTCGCCCCTGAAGGAGGGGAGGGATACGTATGTCGTCGCTGCTGGACTGGCGGTGTACCTCTTCGGCGAGCTAGCCAACTTCAACACCCACGTCATCCTCGCCAACCTACGCCCCAAGGGGACCACCAAGCGCGGAATCCCCAAGGGCTTCGGCTTCGGCATCGTCGCGTGCCCGAACTACCTCTTTGAGCTCGTCTCGTGGATCGGTGTGCTCCTTGTGACGCGCAGTTTCGCGACGGGTGGGTTCTGCGTCGTGGCGTGGTTGTGGATGCAGAGGTGGGCGGTGGGGAGGGAGAAGAGGTATAGGAAGGAGTTTGGGAAGGCGTATAAGCCGCATTTGTATCCGATGACGCCGGGGTGGGCGTTGCCGATTAGGAAGGCGAAGGAGTGAGTGTGTGAAGCGGCTGGGGTAGTGGGGTGGTGTGTATTTGTAGTTGGGAGTGGGTGGTTAGAAAGAAAAAATGGAATGGGGAGCGTGCTGGAGAGAGGATGTGTGCGTGGGTGGTATATGGATAGGAACGTAATGAGGGGTATGAGTTAGATGGGTTATAGGCTCTAGATTGCATTGGCATTGCAGGTTTATGGGAAAGGTTATGGCTTCGGGCACCTGGCAACAAGATCATTGCATTGTTTTTACTTAAACGGGTAGTGCAGAATTGAGTCTGGATTGAAATACAGACTTTCTATACAACGATGCCACTCCGCTGAACACCACACAAAAGGCCGTCGAAGCCATAAAATTTAGTAATCTACTTTTGACGCCCAAACTACTGTTATAATCAGTTATCCCCCGCCGCAACAACCCCCATAACCTTATCCAGCACCGCAAACCCCTCCTCAATCTCCGCCTCCGAAATCGTCAACGGCGGCACAAACCTCAACGTATTCGTTCCCGCCGTAATAACCAACAACCCCCTCTCCCTCGCCGCCGCCACAATCGGCGTCGGATCCCTATCCAGCTGCAGTCCCAGGAGCAATCCCTTCCCCCTAATCTCCCCAACAAGCTTCGGGTACTTCTCCTGCAACTTCTTCATCTGCCCCATAAACAAGGCCGACTTCGCCGCAACTGCAGATTGAAGCTCAGGCGCCGAAAGCCTCGACACAATATGATGCGCCAACCTCGACGCCAGCGGATTCCCCCCAAACGTCGTCCCATGATCCCCCACCGCGATCTTCTCCGCCACCGCCCCCGTAACCAGCGTCGCACCAACAGGGAACCCATTCCCTAGCGCCTTCGCCGTCGTCAGGATATCCGGATGCGCTGAAGCTGGCAAGTCGCTGTGCGCCCACAGCGTGCCCGTGCGGGAGAGTCCGCACTGGATCTCGTCGTAGATCAGCACCGCGCCGACCTCCTTACAGCGCTTCGCAAGCGCGACCAGGAATTCGGGCGTAGCGACATGCACACCGCCCTCACCTTGGATCGGCTCCACGATCACGCCGGCGGTGGTGGGGGTTACGAGATCGGCGATGCCGGCGACGTCGTTGTATGTCCCGTAGCGGAAACCGGGGAGCATAGGCGCGAAGGGGGCTTGGTACTTTGGGTTCGGGGTAGCAGACAACGAACCCATCGTGCGGCCGTGGAAAGAGTTATTAAACGACACAATCTCATGCTTCGCGCCGCTCGGGTCCGCCACCTTCCCCGCCTTGCGCGCGAACTTGATAGCCGCCTCATTAGCCTCCGACCCAGAGTTACAAATAAACACCGCCTCAACGCCCTTCATACTCCCCGACTCAAGCGTCTTCTGCACCAGCAGCGTCGACAGCGCGCCCGTCCAGGGGTTATGGTACAAGTTCGACGTATGCACCAGCGTCTTGGCCTGCGAGTAGATGAGCTCGCTGATCTCCGGGTCGCAGTGTCCGAGGGCGTTGACGGCGATCCCGGCTGTGAAGTCGAGGTACTTCCTGTTTTCGAGGTCGTAGAGGTAGGACCCTTGGCCTTTGACGAACATGGGGGCTGGGCGCGCGTAGGTCTTCACCATGTACGGCGCCTGCTCGTTCACGACGGTCGTGGTGGCCGAGTCTTCAGCTGGGTCCGGGTTCGGGAGGTTCGCAGCTTTCTGGGGAATTTTGTTAGATTGGGAGAACATCGAGTAGAACTGCATATATATTATGAGAAAAGGAGAGGACATACGAAGATTTCATTCTTCAATTGCTCCGGCAAATTCGAACCAGAGGCCGCAGCCGCGGCTTGTGACGCACAGCGCCGACCCGGGGCATTGCTCATTTTCAGGCTTGCGGCTGCCGCCCTCCTCGCCGAAAGACGCAGAGACATTGACATTGGCACTATGGGCAATCGTGCTTAGGCAGAGCAATTGCAGGGAGATGTAAGGCTTGGTGGGGGGGGGGGATTGAGTGGTTTGAAGCAGTCAACTTTGAGTTGTTGTGGCGGGAGGTGAAAGATGGGAGATAATGAATGTTGCTCAGGGTCGACCCGAAATATTTAACTTATCAGAGATCCAATCGGTGACTCTTCGCAGACGCCAAGGACGAGGCTGAGTGAGTAACAACCCTGAGGGTGCAACTATATTTCAGCCTTGCCATCGAATTTACAGCGCCCTTTATTCAACAATGCCAATAACCACATGCAATCAATAATACTCATGCCAATATGTACTTATATATATCAACCAAACAACATCTAATTCCATATTGAATAATCTGGTATTTGCTCAATCATCTCAATCACCCGCCTACGATCAATACGCATTCACAAAACCATACACTAAACCGTCTATCATATGCGGAACCCCTCTTATCCTACTAACAAAGAGACACAGACACACAACACGCCAAAGACCGTCACTCAACGACACGACACGCTCACGCATCAATCAGGTTCTCCTCCTGCTGGCCCGCCTTCGCCGCATCCTCCGTGTTATCCCTCGTATCCTTCTGCCCCTGCCTCTTCTTCGTCTTGCGCTCCGACCTCTGGTAGAACTCCGCAAGAATCTTGGCCGGGATACGGTTCAGCAGCTCCTTGGGGTATATGCGAAGCAGGCCCCACGCCTGGTCAAGGGACTCGTAGATGGTCCTCGACTCGTACGGCGACTGCGAGATGAAGGTGCGCTCGAACTTCTCCAGGAACTCGAGGGAGAGCTTGTCCTCGGACGACAGGGCCTCCTCACCGACGACGGCCTTCATGGCCATGGCATCCTTACCGATGGCGTACTTGGCGTACAGCTGGTTAGAAACATCGCCGTGATCCTTCCTTGTGTTGCCCTCGCCAATGGCAGACTTCATAAGACGGGAGAGAGATGGCAGGACGTTGATCGGAGGGAAGACGCCACGGTTGTAGAGCTGGCGATCGATGAAGATCTGGCCCTCGGTAATGTAACCGGTTAAATCGGGGATGGGATGAGTGATATCATCGTTAGGCATGGTGAGAATAGGAATCTGAGTGATCGAGCCGTTACGGCCCTGGACACGTCCGGCGCGCTCGTAGATCGTCGACAAATCAGTGTACATGTAACCTGGGTAACCGCGACGACCTGGAACTTCCTCACGAGCTGCGGACACCTCACGAAGAGCGTCACAGTATGCAGTGAGATCCGTCATGATAACCAAAACGTGCTTCTCGAGCTGGTAAGCGTAGTACTCAGCAGTCGTCAGGGCCAGACGAGGCGTAATGATACGCTCAATGGTAGGGTCGTTGGCCAAGTTAAGGAAGAGAGTGACACGCTCCAAGCTGCCGTTCTCCTCGAAATCGCGGGTGAAGAAACGGGCAGTTTCCAAGTTGACACCCATAGCTGCGAAGACGATGGAGAAGTTCTCCTCGTGGCCATCGTGCACGCCCTTGTTTGTGACACCCTGCTTCTGAACCAGGCCAGCTTGGCGACAGATCTGAGCTGCGACTTCGTTATGTGGGAGACCGGAAGCGGAGAAAATGGGGATCTTTTGGCCACGAGCGATCGAGTTCATCGTGTCAATGGCGGAAATACCTGTCGAGATCATCTCCTCGGGGTAGACCTGTAGAGAAAGACAGTCAGCATGGGACTGCAAGGGGTCCATGGACATGGCCACTTACACGAGAGTATGGGTTAATAGGACTTCCGTTGATGTCCAGGTACTCCTCAGCCAACACCTTCGGTCCCTTGTCGATAGCCCTTCCGGATCCATCGAAGATGCGACCAAGCATGTCCTCGGAGACACCCAGCTTCAAGCTCTGCCCCGTAAACTCGACTGTAGTCTTTGTGGAGTCAGCAACATGTCTCGACTATAGAGAAGGGACTAGCAAACCTTCTTCACATCGATTCCCGTTGTGCCTTCGAATACCTATATCTGGGTCAATATTGCAGCCGATCTAAGCTCCAGACCTCCTTACCTGCACAACAGCTCTAGTTCCTATAATCAGTTAGCTTAAGCCCCATGAAATCCCCATTTTACGTCGGAAATACGCACCTCTAGCCTCAAGGACCTGTCCCGACCTGACCGTCCCATCAGGAAGCCTCAAGTTAACAATCTCATTGTACTGCGGGAATTTGACCTAAAACACCACAGCATCAGCCCCTCTATCCATCCACCATCCAATTGAGGCAGCCCTACACTCTCGAGGATGACCAGAGGCCCGTTAACACCACCGATGGTATTGTACCGGATCCGGGGCGTAACGTTGTACGATGACGACTCGCGGGGATCGGTCGTCATGGCTGCGAAGTTTGGCGGAGATGGAGGAGGTGTGTATATAGATGTTGTTCTTGCTGGAGGGGAGTTGTGTCGGGCTCCTGCACTACCAAGAGTGCGGCGTGGGTGAGCTGGTGGGAGAGGAGGGGAGTGAGAGCTTGGAAGTTGGAGCTCAACCCTTGGGGACGATAAGCTAGGTTGCTGGAACATGAGCGCCAAGAGTTACAGCCACATCACGTGACTTGATGAGTGGAGGAGGTTTTGGGGTAGGACTTGAATGAGAATAATATAGGGTTTATTAGAAAACAGTAGAAAATAATGGGTATATGCGGTATATATGTATGAAGGGTACATGATTGCGGAATCTTGAGCTGGTTCGATAACTTGGCGCAGCAGAATAGTGAGACTCGCATTCATACCACTCCCCAAACCCTTCCAAGACTTGACTGCTTTTTGATATTTTTGATATTTTTGATATTTATATTTACATCCAATGCCCAGCAGTATAATACTCACGTAGCCAGCGTCCTCCTCCCCAGCACCGCCTTCCCCACACTACTCGAATTCGGCTTCTCAATCTCCTTGGTAATCCACGCCCCAATATCCGCCACCGCATCCAAATCCACCCCCGTATCCATCCCCAAACTCTCAAGGAAATACACCATATCCTCCGTCGCCACATTCCCCGTCGCCCCGGGACTATACGGACACCCTCCCAACCCCCCGACACTGCTATCAAACGTCCTAATCCCATGCTCCAGCGCCACCGCCGTATTCACCAGCGCCTGCCCAAACGTATCATGGAAATGCATCGCCATATCCTCATTCCTAATCCCCGCCGCCGTCATCGCCCTCAGCAGCTCTGCCGTCCGCGGCGCTGTGCCCATCCCCGTCGTGTCCCCAAGGGCGATCTCATCAACCCCCATCTCGAGGAGGTCCGTAGCCACCTCAGCGACTTTATGGGGATCAACATCGTACCCTTCAAAGGGGCAGCCAAGGACCGTGGAGATGTATCCGCGCACGCGGTAGCCTGCGTCTTTGGCGCCTTGGATTACGGGCTTGAACCGCTGGAGGGAGGTCGCGATATCGCAGTTTAGGTTCTTCTGCGTGAAAGACTCGGTGGCGGCGGCGAAGACGGAGAATTCGATTTTGGGGGCGTCGGGGCGCGCGGTGTGGCCACCGGCTTTGAGGACTGCCATGGCGGCTTCGAAGCCTTTGATGTTGGGCGCGAGGAAGGAGTAGTTTATGGGGAATTTGGAGTCGGGGGTTTCTTTTATGATGCTTTCGAGGATTTCGTTTGATGTTGCCATCTAATGAATTGGTTTGTTAGCTCGAGGTAGGAGTAGACGTAGATATGAACGCACCTGGGGAACCCATTTGGGAGATACAAAGGAACCAGCCTCAATATCCCTCAACCCCGTCTTCGCCAATCGCGATATGAGGTCTAATTTCGTATCCGTCGATATAGTCTTCTTCTCATTCTGCAGCCCATCTCTCGCTCCCACCTCCACAATCCTTACACGATTATTCCTCGGTGGCGGCGCCGGATCAGCCGTCGTAGCAAAGGCAAACCCTCTTATCTGGCGCGCATTGAGTCGCCTCACGCATCTCACAGTTGGTCGTAGTAACGCCATAGCTGTTTGAATATCTCAAAAATTCAAAATGGCGGCGTTTTTTCTAAGGTGGAAGGTTATGTCAGTGTCGTCGGTTCAGAGCTGGCCCCGGGTTACATTGGGGTTTATGCGGGGAAAGCTCGGGCCAATTGTGCCGCAACAAGCCGGGGAGCGCAGCCTTGTCAAAAAGTCGTTAGCCTTGCGGAGGGGTTGACGACTTTTTGGCGACGATCGCAGGGTCGGATGAAATATAATTACCACTTTTGACACGACAACCCCGCCTTTTGCGAATATAAATCGCTGAAATGGAGGAAGATAGAGCGGAAGGAAATCTAGGGATTGCGGCGGATCTTGAAGTGAACCAAGAGCCTGTGGTGCAGAGGCAGCCGAAGAAGAGATTTGTGGGAAGGCGGGCGGCTGCTGAGAATGCGGCGAAGGGTGCGGAGAGTGGGACGTCTATTGAGACTGCGGTGCAGGGTGAGTTTATATTATCATCTTTGAATGTATAGAAACTAACTCCCTCCCAGTTGCAACACCGCGGCGGACACCCCGGCAGCTAAACCAAGTCCCACCAGAGATCCTCAACGACCCCGACATCAACGCAGCCATCGCCCTCCTCCCCCCCAACTACTCCTTCGAACTCCACAAAACCATCCACCGCATCCGCACCAACGGCTCTACCAAAGTCGCCCTCCAAATGCCCGAAGGCCTCCTCCTCTTCGCCACCACCATCTCCGACATCCTCACCCAGTTCTGCCCCGGCATCGAGACCGTAATCATGGGCGACGTCACCTACGGCGCCTGCTGCATCGACGACTACACCGCCCGCGCCCTCGGCTGCGACCTACTCGTTCACTACGCCCATTCCTGCCTCATCCCCGTGGACGTCACGAAGATAAAGACCCTCTACGTCTTCGTCGACATCTCCATCGACACCGCCCACCTCCTCGCAACCATCACGCGCAACTTCGCCGCCGGCAAAACAATCGCAATGGTCGGCACGATCCAGTTCAACGCCACCCTGCACGGCGTCCGCGCCCCCCTCGAAGGAGCAGGCTTCAAAGTCCTCATCCCCCAGATCTCCCCCCTGAGTAAAGGCGAGATCCTCGGCTGCACGTCACCGAAATTGGACGCGGATGGCGTGGATTACATCCTCTACCTCGGCGACGGCCGCTTCCACCTCGAGAGCGCTATGATCCACAACCCCTCCATTCACGCCTACCGCTACGACCCCTACTCCCGCCGTCTCACCCGCGAGCTCTACGACCACGCTGAGATGCACGGGCTCCGTCGGTCCGCCATCCACTCCGCTAAATCGGCGAAGAAATGGGGTCTAATCCTCGGCTCCCTCGGACGCCAGGGAAACCCACACACTATGTCTCTGATCGAGAAAAAACTCACCGAGCGCGGGATTCCCTACATCTACCTCCTCCTCAGCGAGATCTTCCCGGGGAAACTGGCGATGATGGAGGAGGTGGAGTGTTGGGTGCAGGTTGCCTGCCCGAGGTTGAGTATTGATTGGGGATATGCGTTTCCGAGACCGCTTTTGACGCCGTATGAGGCGCTGATTGTGTTGGGGGAGAAGGAGGATTGGAGGGGGAGTGGGGATGTTTATCCGATGGATTATTATGGGAAGGAGGGGTTGGGGAGGGTTAAGGAGGCGGTTGTTACGGCGGCGTAGGGGGGGTTGGTATGCGCAGCTGGGAAGAAGAAGGAATGATCTGGAGTAAGGCTGGCAGCAGGAACAAGCAATGAACTGGAGTAGGCTGGGGATGTTGGCTTGCACAGCAATGAGGGCAGAGAGTTACTACACATCGGCCTACTCATCAAGATGGCCACATCTGCGCTCTACAAAGTGTGGTCGCCCACAAGCAAACTTAGTCTCACCCCTCCACCGGGATAGACCGGCAGCCAGTCCCTCTACCTGCCAATAGCGGCAAATGAGCACGCGTACTCCCCACCTCTCGTTGGAGGGAGAAGGGAACGGCACGAGCCCTTCTTCGCATCCGGACATGGAGGGTTGGAGAGGGGCACGACATTATGCTGGTTGTCTCAGATACGTGGTGCTTTACGATGCGATGAAGAATGGAGTTCGGGTCAATAGATAGGGATACAGATTTGCATATTGGTATCACATAGCACATAGCAGAATCCGGAATCTGCAGCCTGGATGGATGATTGAAACCGACGCCGCCGTTTGTTTCTGGACCTGTGATGCCTGGATGAAATGCCATGAGCGTTGTGTCGTGTGTTTGACTAGAATTCCATGTACTCTCTCTCGTCCAGTACGATCCTCCAACAATAAGCAAATATAAATATAGACGACCGCCGCACCTGCACCTCTCACGAGACTCCCCACGTGCTGGAAAGAAGAGTTGGGATAGGGGGTTGGGGGTTGTATGGAGGAGGTGTGGCGGCTGATTTATACCCTGGGATGTGTGTGTGTGGTTGTTGGTGTGGGTGGTGGATGGTGGCTGCAGCGGGAAAGAGTGCGCCTTGCAGCTGTAGGGGCTATTTAGAGCCATTTAGAGTGACAACCACACACCATCACCGTCCACCACCCCGCCCAGCCCCGCCCAGGCCACCATTTGTGTGCATCAACCACTAAAAACCACTAACAACCACTAAACAACCACTAACATCCACTAACATCACCCACTAAACCCACCAACTAACCCCCCCATCTCCGAATCCACCGAATCACAACATCCGCATCTCACACCCCAGCCCACTCCCAGCCCGCAACCTCCCAAGGCACGACCAATGTCTGATTCGAGAAAGGTAACAGCAACCAGTACAATTACACAATCCCGCACCTCTGACGCACTTATTTATTCCCATCGACAAATCCTCAACTTCCCGCTCAAACCCACGCCAGCGCCCCTCCCCCAATTGCCCCATTCCCGATACAGGAAGACAACGAATAATCCCCGCCGATTCGTCGACTGGGAAAAAAGGCAACATCCCGATTGCGGGAACACGAAACTGAAGCACTTGGTCCTCTTTCCCCAAAATCGCGAAACTGGCGACAGGAGGGATAGTCCCTCCTCTATCAGCGCGCACATACACCGAGAAGAACAACAGTGGAGACAGGAACGAGAATCAGAGGCACAACGACGGCCAATCTGATGCGTACGAGCTCACCGATTTCAATAATCCCCCAAACCACACCACCGACGACGACTTCGAGGCCCGAGAGGCGAGACGGCTTGCCAAGAGGGTTGAGAAGCTCGCGAGGCGAGAGGAGGAGTTCGAGATGAAGTTCTCGCATAGTATACAGTTCAATGCGGTGCCGGATTGGAGTAGCCATTACATCGCATACAGCAATCTCAAGAAATTGTGAGTGCAGCCGACCGTGGGAGGAGCTGGGCCCAGATACAGGATCGAGGGAGAGATAGGTCGGGTTTGAGAAAGAGACATTGCTAACACCACACAACCAGAATATACCAGCTCGAGAAGAACCAAAACCGCCAAAATGCCCCAACCACCGACGCCGAGGCCTCCCCCCTCCTCGCCGGCAACGTCGACCCCGACCAGATCTTCACGCGCGCCCTCGACGTCGAGCTCGAGAAGATCAGCAGCTTTTACCAGATCAAAGAACTTGAGATCTTCAGCGAGATCTCCGAGCTGCTCTCCCAGCAAGAGGAATACGATACCGAGCTGCAGGAGAACGGCATGGAGGGTTCATCTGAGGTGCATGACCACCCGAGACGGCCAAGCAGCTTTTACAGGGGGAATACAAGGAATGCGAGGCCGGCGAGTACGACGACGAGGTCGATAACGGATGATGTGGATGATAGTGATGAGGATGATGATGAGGAGACGGCGCTGAATAGGCGGAAGCCAGAGGTTAGGAGGTCGATGACTGCGCCGTCTGATGTGGACGGGTCGCATGGGGGAGAGGAGATGTGGAATTCCACTGCGGAGTTAAATCGGCGCAGCAGCGTCGCCGCATACGACGACTACGCCGATGAGGCGTTCTCGCTGTACTACTCGTCCGGCATCTCGCTGAAGAAGAACACCGTCAGCCTGTACGTGCAGCTGTGCGAGCTCAAATCGTTCATCCAGCTCAACCAAACCGGTTTCCGCAAAGTCCTGAAGAAATACGATAAAATCCTCGACCGCAACCTCCGCGAAAAATACATGAGCCAGACCGTCGCCCCCTCCTACGTCTTCCGCCCCTCAACCATCAAGCACGTCGAAGAAAACATCGGCCGCATGGAGAACATCTACGCCGACATCGTCACCGCCGGCGACCTCACCCTCGCCAAAAAGGAACTCCGTCTCCACCTCCGCGAACACGTCGTCTGGGAACGCAACACCGTCTGGCGCGAAATGATCGGCATAGAACGCAAAGCCCAAGCCGCAAACATGGGAATCCGCCGCACCCTCCTCGGCGCGGACCCCGACCCGACGCACGCGCGCCTCCAAGGCGACGACGAAGGCCTCGCCGACCTAAAGGGAATCAACACACCCGTAGGCCGCATGTACTACCCCGCCTGGCTCTTCAGCAGCACAATGCTCGTCCTCCTCCTCATCATCACAATCTTCACCCTCCTCCTCCTCATCCCCATCATGGCCAACCCCGAACAACAAAACTGCCTCGCCATGCTCGTCTTCGTCTCCCTCCTCTGGGCCACAGAAGTCATCCCCTTATTCGTCACCTCCCTCCTCATCCCCTTCCTCTGCGTCCTCCTCCGCGTCGTCCGCTCCGACGACGCTCCCCACCACCGCCTCGGCGCTAAACCAGCCGCGGCATACATCTTCGCTGCTATGTGGACACCGGTTATTATGCTCCTACTCGGTGGATTCACCATCGCAGCCGCGTTGTCGAAATACGATATCGCCAAACGAATCGCTACCATCGTCCTCTCCAAGGCGGGGACGCGCCCGCGCACAGTGCTGGTGACGAATATGTTCGTCGCGGCGTTTGCGAGTATGTGGATATCCAACGTCGCAGCGCCGGTCTTGTGCTTCTCCATCATTCAGCCTATGCTCCGTAACCTCCCTTCCGATTCGAATATGTCCAAAGCCCTCATCTTGGGAATCGCATTAGCCTCGAATGTGGGAGGTATGCTCTCCCCCATCGCCTCCCCACAAAACATCATCGCCCTCGCCATCATGTCCCCGCAGCCCTCGTGGGCGGTGTGGTTCTTCATCGCTATCCCTGTGGGTATAATCTCCATCCTACTCATCTGGATCCTCCTCCTCGTCTCCTTCAAGCCGGGGAAGGGAACGACTATCGTAGCTGTCCGTACAGTCCGCGACCCGTTCTCCGGGATCCAGTGGTTTATTTCGTTGGTTACCCTGGCGACTATTATCCTTTGGTGCGTGTCACACCAGTTGGAACATGTGTTGGGCGATATGGGCGTTGTTGCTATTATCCCCCTGGTCCTCTTCTTCGGCACGGGGGTTCTAACAAAGGAGGACTTCAATAACTTCCTCTGGACCATCATCATCCTCGCCGCTGGCGGTCTCGCCTTAGGCAAAGCAGTAAACTCCTCCGGACTCCTCCACACCATCGCTGGATCCATCACCGACGCCGTCGAAGGACTGAGTCTTTACTCCGTCCTCGTGGTGTTTGCGTCCTTGATCCTGGTGGTCGCGACGTTTATTAGTCACACGGTGGCGGCGCTGATTATCCTCCCGCTTGTGCATAGTGTAGGCGTCGAGATGGAGAATCCGCATCCGAATCTGCTGGTTATGGGGGGGGCGTTGATGTGTAGTGCTGCTATGGGGTTGCCGACTAGTGGGTTTCCTAATATGAGTAAGTCTTTCCCCTTTTAATTGTTTCTCCCCCCCCCCCCCCCAGTTCTTTTAGCCTCCCCTGCCCCTGCTTCCTACGAATTTATGATGGGATGGGTGGGAGGAGATGTGATGGTATGACATGAGACTAACACCCCACAGCTGCGATCATGATGGAAGACTCCCAAACAGGCCAACGCTACCTACAAGTAAAACACTTCATCAGCCGCGGTGTCCCATCCTCTATCCTCACCTTACTCGTCGTCATCACCGTCGGGTACGGGGCTATGCTCATCTCCAATATTTGAGCTGTCTTCTTTATATATATATATGAGTATTTGTACTACGTAGCATACCTTACTTCACACATTTTTCTTTTTTTGTTGTTTGTTGGGGAGGTTGGGGGAGTGGAAACTGTGAGCGGCATCTTTTTTGGGGGGGCGTTGGGAGGTTGAGTGGGT
Organism: Pseudogymnoascus sp. 05NY08; assembly: GCA_001662605.1. Lineage (NCBI taxonomy): Eukaryota > Fungi > Ascomycota > Leotiomycetes > Thelebolales > Thelebolaceae > Pseudogymnoascus > Pseudogymnoascus sp. 05NY08. The sequence continues at coordinate 90,199 of KV458832.1, forward strand.
AGATTGGGGGGGTAGGGTAGATGTAGAGTAATGCATACAATTGTATTTTCTTCTGTCACTTGAATCTGTATACTACGTGCCCTGTCGCTTTTCACACTCTCATACCGGGGGATCCCGCGCTCACGCCCTTCCTGCCTGTACGCATGTCAGAGCCGTCGATAGCTCCTACCAAACCCCAACCCCCGATCATTCCACCCACCCTCCTCATCCAAAAGCACCAAACCCGAGATCAGGTCTGCTGCACATAAAACCCCCCCATCGCTGGGACCAAGCAGCCTCGGAATCCAACCCTACATACAGGACTTGAAAAGCTAGTACAAGGGCGCGAGCGCAACTGTAGTTGCAGTCGGCAAGTTGGTAGTCGGATCTGGCGACATAGGAGTCGGGGGGGCGGGTGGGGGGAGAGGATGAGTGCTGGGGTAGAGGGTGTTTACTGTTGCTGTGGGGTTGTGGTGGTGTGGTGTTTCGCTCGTTGGGGTTTTCTCGCTGTCATGGCTTTTTCTCACCGCCACCACCCCTTTTCTTCTTTTCTTGCCGGCGCCTATTCTCACCACTACCCCCTACTTCTCAGTCGCCGCACCTATTTGAACCGACCCCCCCGACCCACTCGCTTGGACGATCGGAGGTGGTGGCTCGGCCATTCACAGACGAGCAGGTCTATGGTTGCGTGGAATAGGTGTGTGAATGCTGTTTCTTTTGCTCTCTTTATTGGGGGGGCGTGGAGAAGGAAAGGAAGAGTGGTGGGGGGCGGGGGGGATTAAAGAAGACTTGTTTGAGCCGCTTTTTTGGGGGGGGGGGATGGGGATTGTTGGTTGTGTATATGGATGGGGGAGGGGGAGGGATAGATATAGAGTACTGCGCACAACTGTGTTTTCTTCTGGGTTGATTTGATCTTATCTACACTGTTGGATGCGGTGCTACCCCCCCCAGATCTCAAAACGTGATCAAAAGCGGAAAGTAAACGTCTATAAAAGATGCCCTTTCCTACGCATCTGTGGTATAAGACTGCAACCGAAGAAAACAAACTTAACATCTTCACAATTAAATGGAACTTCTGCGGTTTGCTATCTGGTGGAGTGGGTGGTGCCATTTTGAAAAGCTTGACGACTCCGTCTCTTCCTGGCTCCATCGGGAGCGACAACCCCCTCCAGACCGCACCGTATTTCAGCCATGGTGAAAGCGGATTAGTTATGGATTGACTAGGTGTTGTGGTAGCACTGTGGCTTTCTTGTTGTCATTTTCTTTCTCACCGTCGCTGGGCGGCTTCTCTCACGACTATCCTTAGTTTTAGGTGCTGATGTTATTTCGATTGATACCCTCCGATCCGCGCGCATGGATGATTGGAGATGGGGGCTTATTCATTTCCAGGTAAACACGTTGGCGTTGGTATCGGTGTTGTCTATCATCACTGTTATTATCATTTTTGCTTTCTTTATCTGGGAAGAGGAGGGAAGGGGGGGTCGAAGGGGGGCTAAGATGAGTGTAGAGTTTAAACATAGTCGAAAACGAGAGTATACGGAAAGTATAAAATATGCCTTTGGGTCTGAGTATGAGGCAACCTTGAGCAAAGAATATATCATTCCAAATCATCCTACAAGACAAATGAAGAGCGTTTACCATCCACTGGATTTTGGAATAATAGCCGTATTCTACTCGCGGATTTGCTGCACTGGGTCTCTGCTTTGAGCTTGTTGCTGCTGTCATCGTGGTTTTCTCACCGTCATCCCCCTTTTCTTTTCCGCGTCTATTCTCACCACCAGCCCCCTTTCTCAGTCGTCACTCTTATTTCTATTCATCTCCCGCGTCCCACCTGCATGGGAGGTCAAAGAAGGGGCTCATTCATATCCAGGTGGATGTATGTGTGAGTATTAGTGTTCGTGTTGACATTGTCGTCTTCGCTGTCCTCCTCGGAGGATAGGGAAAGAGAGGAAGGAAGGAGGGAGTTGAGATGAGACGCCGGCACCAAAATAGTCGATCCATATTCTTCAACGCTTAGTGACACCAGTTTAACTCAAACGCAGTAAAACAACTGGAGTATACGGAAGTATAAGAGATGTCTTATATATGGATCTGAGTATGAGACTAACGGTCTCGAGAGATCGAAGAAGACGCTGACGAAAAATACACTAGCTTCTCATTTACTGGATTGGAAAATAATAGTCTTATGCAGTGGATCGTTCTTGTGGGTGTGTTGCGCTAGGTCTCTGCTTTGGGGTTGTTGGGATTTTCTCACCGTCACCACCCCTTTTCTCACCCACGCCTATTCTTACTACCACACCACACCATGCTTCTCAGCTGCCACTCCTATTTATTTTGATTGATCTCCCACGATTCACCGGCGTGGATAATCTACGGTTAGAACTCGGCCATTTACAGACGAGCATGTCTATGTTGTTGCCAGTGTTGTTTGTGCTATCGTTATAGCGGAGGAGTAAGAAGGAGAGGAAATGGGGGAAGTTAAGATGGTTATAGACTTCAAAAATAGTCAAAACTCGAGTATACGGAAAGTATAAAAGATGCCTTACCTATGGATCTGAGTATGAGACTGACTCTCTCAACCAAACAAAGATGTCAGCCATAGTCACCGTCAAGACCTCGCGCGTTTCCCGTATACTGGGTTGGAAAACAATAATCTTACGCCGTGAATCCTTTTTGTGGATGGGCTGCACTGGTTCTTTGCTCTGGGGTTGTTGCTGTTGTTGGGGTTTTCTCACCGTCACCGCCCCTTTTCTCACCCGCGTCTATTCTCCCCACCGGCTCTTCTTCTCAGTCGTCACCCGCGCATCAACGCAAGCATCGATGAGCTCCTGGTTAGTCTTCTGCTGCGCTTCTTTTAGGATCTCGACTGAGACCCCGAGACGTTTTGCGTTGGCGCTGTTCCAGTAAGTGCTAGTGACACCGAACTTCTCTTTGAGGTCGATCTGGTTGGCGGCGGCATCCGCCTCTTGTCCCAAGGCGATGCTTCGGTCGTTAGCCGGATCATCTCCCCACGTCTATTTTCTGACTCCCTATGATCCACAGGAGGGAAATCTACGACAGAGCTTTTGTACGGCTCCGGACGTGCGTGTTGATGTTGTCAGTCGCCATCGTTGTTTATGTCGTTATCGTTGTTGTTGTTGGGGAGCTTAATAGGGAGAGGCAAGGGGTTAAGTAGCTGTGTGGATGAGGATTCGACCGCTGGGGATTGGAGGGGAGGGGTTACGGGAATTTGTTAGTTGAGAAAATGTGTTGGGAGGAGGGGTATGAGCTGAGCGAGTTGCTGGTTGGAGGGGAGTTGAGGTGGAATGGGGTTGGTAGAGTTGGATGTGCGTTTGTGAGGCGAGGTTGGTGGAAGGTGAGAAATGTACATCTTTAAAAGCACCCTGATTTTCTGTATGAGAGACACTACTTACTTACTATATAACCGCAGTCAGATGGAAGTTCCCCCACGACTGAAATTAGTCAGTCAAATCAAAGCCGTACGATAACGAGCTCCGGGATTTTACCTAGTTGGAGAGTGCTCTAAAAAATGGAAACTATTCAGATCTAGCAATTATGCTACAGCTATTATATTCACGTCCCATGCATAGTACGAAAGGTTGTATTGGACGTTTTTGAAACGATGGAAAGGGGGGGGGGGGGGGGTGAAGGATGGTGAGCTCTGGATGTGGTGTGCGCTTCTTGTTGGTGGTGCGTGTTTTGTCACCGTTGGGGCAATGCCGCTTTTGTGATCTTGTCACCGTCGGGGGCTGTCACTATCGTAGTTCTGTTGTTGCTCAGGGGTAAACGACAACGTGCTTCCAGCTCATCGATGGGGCAGCCTGTCTGCATCCGGTATAGTAGGTATTGAAGCAGGCTGGGAGTTTCTCTCATGTGTTGAACGATCCATGCTTCTGTGAGCTGTTGCTGAGATAGCGCTATGAAGGGAAGGAAATAGCATTTTATAACTATTGGCATGGAGTTACTTGTGCGGCACTGGGGCCACAAAAACTGCCCGCAGACATATCAATCTGAAAGCCGTGAGATTATCGTAGGACTTCACAACTCTAGCAAGTGCGATCTGGCAGGCGTGCCTTCCGTATTTGTGTCCAACGGTTTGAGAGTAGCTCCTTCCAAATATGAAGCCATCGCATTCGCTCCTGCCGTCTAGGATCTTTCAAATTAGCTCCAGTTTTCACTTGTTGCCACTTGTTTCTCTTGGATTTGATCTATAATTATGAACGTCAACTATCCATACCCACCATCGACGGCTTTTATATCAAATTAAACAGTGTTTTTTACTAGCCAGCCAGCAGAAGAAGATTATACTGTTACCAGCAAAGTGAGACTGTCAACCAATTGCTCTTTCAAAGAAGCACCTCCTTTGCAGCTTGAGACAATGGTTTATAAGGTAAACAAACATACCCCCCACCGTCTGTCCCATACTCACTCAACCAACTCAGCTTGAGAAACGCAGACGTCGCTCCAGCTCCTCAGAAAATGTAGAACCCAAACCAAGCGCTCCTCCACGGAAGCGCACCCGCAACGGACACAACACTCGAAAACGCCGAAGTCCAAGCCCAGACCACTCGCCCCATCCCAAAAGCGAATATTCCTCGCCCCCCCCAAGCAACCTCTCCGAAGTTGCCAAGGTATCCCCCATCATCAAAGCAGAAACAGACTCTCCCGTCCTAAAGGCGTTCCCCAATCTCGACATCAGCTCCCCCGTCCTAGAGGCGCGACCCGAGCTCAACATCAGCTCCCCTGTCCCCTCCCAGATGTCTCTCGACGTTGATTCCATCAACCCCTTCGAAAGCCCCGACCCTGATTCTCCCATGCCCGCCAACCCCACAGAATCCGACTGCAGCATCAAACTCGGCTCTGACGTTGAAATCACCGCCTTCCACCCCCCCGAAGTTCTCTGCATCGGTCACAGCACCCTCCCATTCGTCAGCCTCGTCCAGCTCCTCATACCAATGGATGTTTCCCACATCATAGACATCCGCTCCATACCAGTCTCAAATGTTAACCCAGAGTTCAATTCTGCGCAGCTGTTCTCCAGCAGCCATCTCATAGAGAAAAACATTCAGTATGTCTGGCTAGGGGAGTCGCTCGGGGGACGAAGGGGAGACATGGAGGGCGTGGCCAGACACACGGAGATGCTCGTGCCGGACTTGAAGAACTACGCGGCGTACATGACTACCCGGGAATTCAAAGAGGGACTGGCCCGGCTTAAGGATCTGGCGACAGAGCAGGCAAAGAAAGCGAAGAGGGTCGTGATTATGTGCGAGGAGGCGGTGCATTGGCGGTGCCATCGACGCATGATTGCGGATAGACTTGTGGCGGATAATTACATTGTGAAGCATATGGGGTTGAAGGCGAAAGAGTGCGTGGAGCATGTGATGTGGAGTATTGCGAGGAAGGGTTTGGATGGAGAGGTGGTGTATGATGTGGTGCGGCTTGAAGACTGAGGAGGGATATCACCTCTCACTAAAAAGACCGATTTTATTATTGAAGAGGAGGCGCTCTCCATTTGCTTGTAAGGTCAGGGGTTCAAGCATTTGTTGCGGGCTTGTTAGGTAACTCGGTTGCAGGATGGCTGTTAGATTGAAAGGGGGTGGCTTGGTTGGGTATCATGGCCGTTAATGAAAGATGTGATAACTCTCAAAACGGCAGACAATTTGTAAACTCGACCTGGTGCATTGCAGTGTATCAAAACAGATCTAAACCCCATAAGTATTGCCATTAAAACTTCCGATCAATATTAAAAACAAATTATTATAACATTTCAAATCCAAATAATACTACCTCCAGCGACATCACTCAATTCTGCCCCTGTTCCACATTAGCCCGATTCCACCTTAATCTTTCCTCCCTTTTCCTCAACTTTCACCCCCGCCTTCCCATGCTTGCCCTTCACCCTAATCTTTGAGTGTCCGTCCTTTACCTTCACCTTATACTTCCCATTTTTCTTCCCCTTCACCTTTACCTTGGTTGGCTTTTCCTTGTTCATATTCTGGCGATCATAGTGGGACTTTCCAAGTTCAAGGGTTGGATGCTCCTGTTTTGGGGGCTTCTCGGGTTCCTTTGGCTTTTCTGGCGCTTTCGCTTTCTCGGCTTTGGGTCTCTCGGCTGTGGGCCTGGGCCTGGGCCTGGACTTGGGTCTGGGCCTCCTAGGGTCTTCCTCGTCGTCGTCGTCGTCATCATCATCATCATCATCCTCCTCTTCATCTTCATCAACTTTCTTCTCCCAACTCCTATACTCCTCCACCACCTCCCCCCAAACCTCCCCCTTCATCCTCTTCTCAAACTCCCTCTCAACCCCACAATCCACCTCCCTCCCCTCCTCCCTAACCTCAAAACTCTCCCTCCAAAACCTCTCCTCCCTCTCCAAAATCGCCTTCTCCTTCCCCCCCTTCCCAGCCTTCCACTCCTCCATAACCCTCACCTCCTCCTCCTTCTCCTCCCACATCCTCTTAATCCTAGAATTAATCTCAAACCCCCTCTCCGCCCTCTCCTTCAGCACCTCCCCCCTAACCTCCTGCCCGCGCTTAGCCCACTCGCTGGACCCGTCAAAACAACTATGCTGCCACGCCCCCCAATGCAGTGCATCAACCGCCACGCCAGTGCGCCCATCGCACTTAGGCGCCTCCTTCGCTTTCTTGAGCTGGTAATCACGAATTCGCTCAGGCGCTTTCATATCAAGATCCGCCTTCGCCTTCACCGCTGCGATACCCCCCTCCCCTGCTTTAACAGCCTCCTTCACATTCGCACCGGGCACGACGACCACGTCCGCGAGCTCGATCTCGTCGTTGAAACAGGTGTACAGCCGTGCCTCGAAGCCCTGAGAGGCGGGGGGGTCGCACTCATAAATCGTCTTGGGAACCGTGGCGCGGTCTTTTGGCCAGAAACCGGTGGAGAAGGCGATCCGGGCGGGGTCCGAGGGGGGGAGGGGGTAGAAGTAGGAGAGGGTTGTGTTGGGGCCTGTGCCGAAGACGCCGCCGGTGCGGGGGGAGTTGACGGGGGGGGTGGAGGGATTGAGGAAGGGGAGGGTGAGGAGTTGAGCGAGGGGTGCCATTTTGGCGGGGTTATTGGTGGGAGGGTTTGTGTGTGTGGAATGAGTGGTTTGTTGATCCCGGGATAGGAGATATTTAGGAGGGAAGGGGAAAGGAGGGACGAACTGGGGGAGAAGGGGATGAAATAGGATGGGAGGGGGGTCATGGGACGCAAAGGACAGTGGCATGTTGTTATAAAACTGGCCATTGTTGATGGAAAATCCTGTGTTCTGTGGTTGAAGGGTCCAGATAGCTTCAAAATCACTCACCCTCGCTGTCAACAAATCATCCCATATCAACATTTAGCTCCAAAACGCGCGGTCTTTGCAACAAGATCGTACAATACCATTAGGAAAGAGTGCAAATCGATTAATCGAACTATCGCATCGCACCAGGCTCCAAACTCTCAAACTCCAAAGAACACGTCGCCCCTTAAAAAGGGGCATCTTCACGCAAGCACAATATCTAGGCCGTATATACATCCCAATCCCACGCTTCCCAATCTACCTGAACTTGCTGACGATGACTGCAAGAATGAGCAGCACAAGCACCGTGATAATCGCAATCGTAATAATCTTATTCGTCGCCATCCTACCACCAAAATCAGCTCGGGCGTCAATACTCCCCCTTCCGTATCTCCCCACATGCCTCCTGTAACAACAATTGTAAAGGAAAAATGGAACTCACCTCCTTGCCATCCCCTTCAGGGTCTTGACACTCCGATCCACGTATCCCTCACTCTGCAATAGCGTTTCATGCGTATGATCAATCACATGCCTCTGACGATGCAGATCTGCCAGCGTGCTCGCGCCAATATCCTCCGTCTCGTTTGCCAGCCTCTGGCTGTCCCGCAGCCGCTGCGTCGATCGGTCCAATCGCTCCGTCCCGCTTAGAAGCTGCTGTCGCTGCTCCAGCTGCACATCCCCGCCGCTCGGATCATCGGCGTAGCGCGCACCGAAGAGGGCGGCGCGGTCGTTCGACAGGTTCGCCAGTCGCCTCTTGGCGGAGTCGGTGTCAGTCTCGTGGTTGCGGAAGCGCTGGTTTATCTTCGTGCGTGCTGCGGAGGGGATGTTGGATTTCTCGAGGCGCATTTGGTCGAGCTGGGGGAAGTTAGTTTGGGTTCATGGCGGTTTCCTTGAGGGTATAGGGCGGCTGGATTGGGGGAGGGACGCACCAGTTCATTTGCCTCTTCTAATGCGCGCTCGGCCTGAGAGATGGCAGCTTTGCGCGGCTCGCCGGAGAGCTCTGGAATCTGGTCGAGCTTCTGGTTTAAATCCGCCTGCACGAGCTTCAGCTCAGCCTCATAGCTGCTGAAAAGCTCAGAGCCAGCGTCGGTGTCGAGGGGGTTCGACATGGTGGTGGTTGGGATGTTGAGAGTTCGAGGTTGGGGGGGCTGGTTCTATTGAGAGCTGCCTTGATCGTCGTTATAGCTACTGTGATCTGCCCAACTGCCCTTCCGTCGTGGCAGCGCTGGTTGTGAGGATAAGACTGCTTGATGAGGCGAATAGGGTCGCGGGTATTTCAGGTATTAAATGCGATGGGATTGTAGAGGAGCGCGGGGAGTTGTGGTTCTTTGATGGTTTCCTGGAGTTCTGGCCATGACGACGACTGACCTTGAGGCCCCTGCGCTTAACTCGAACCCCGGCTCGGCTTCAAGATTATCCTTTAGCCGGTCAACATACCAGTGCCAACATGGCGCTAAGCCTATTTGCGAGTCTGCCACTGTGCATATATGGATAAATCAAGCTATGTTGTGAAATGACTTTTGTCCTCCGTAACTCAACTTCTAAGATTAGCCGTGATGCCACAACCTCAAGACACTTCTGTTTCTAGTGTCGGGAGTCAAGCTTTCCAAATTCTGGAAACAGCATATCATTCTCTACACGCTGTTAAACGCTGTTAAAACTACTTGCCGCAAGGCCTTGGTCGCTTTGGTGACCTGCAATTACCATCCTCTTGTTACCCATGTTCCGGCCGCCCAACCACCAATTTTTCGTTTGGCGGTTAGGCCGGAACACATATAACAGCACTGCAAAAAGCAGCCGTAGGGGTCGATTTAATCGCTACCTGAGCTGGGCAGCGATTTCGTCCATCATGTGGCAGTATCTTCAGATCCTGACATGCCGCGCTCCTACCACTGCTATTCTTTCTCGCTTGGTGCCTAACCCTGATTCGGGCACAGATATAGGACAGGTTGTATGAAGAGTAGCTGAGCACGTAACTCTTCTTACTGGTCCTCTTACCGCTCGGGAAAGATGATCCTCGCATGACCATCTATTATTAACACCGAGCTCATCACGTCCATTGGTTAGCTAAATTCCCTCAAGTCCTAAAGCCTTGCCACTTCTGCCAACACTTCGAGCCTTGCCGCCCATCAACTCAGTCTGTACCTCCAAAAGGCAACAGCAGAATCTAATAAGTATTTCCTGTTCCCCTACCAAGAGCGCAATCGTAGCCACTCTCCTTGCCCCTTTGTCATAGATGATGCTCTGAATTGGCTGCGGAAGAAACAGATACCACGGATCTTACATGCTTAGGCATCAATATACTTGAAAGCCTCATATGAGAGCACAATGTAAGAGGGCACCATTGAGCTGTGCCTTGTTAGTGCTAATCAGAATTATCCAGCATCCTGGTCGTTGATATCGTCCTTCCGCAACAACTAAATCATGTCGGGCGCCGAATTTTTGGCGGTGATTTCCTCGATCATTACAATCGTTGACGCCACTAAGAAGGTTTACGACGCCGCTTCGAGCACGGATGGCATTCACGAAGCGTTTCGCGAGGTCGCAGGTCGACTACCAATCGTTATGAATACTTTGAGCTCAGCAAAGCAGTGTATTGATGAAGGAGATGTTGATGAAAATACGTGCAAGGGAGTAAAGCACGTTATTGACGCATGCGAAATAAAAGCAAGAAAGCTCAATGAGCTGTTCCGCAAGACCATCCCTGCAGACGGTGCCCCAGACTTTAAACGGTACTATAGAGCAGTTAAGACATATCGGAAAGGAAATGAGGTAAAGAACCTGATGAAAGGGATGCTAGAAGATATACAACTCTTAGCCTGTGAGCATGGTTTGAAGACGGCGACCAGCGTTCAACGAGACCAAGTTTCTAAGGCTATTGAAGAAGTATTAGCCATCCCATCTTCTGTACCTGATCAGGCATTGCAAGAGACCGGGTTTACAGCTAATAAGTATGGACCTGGTACCCAAACAAACTACAGTGCCCAAGGGGAAAACATCGCTCAGGGCCAAGCGCGACAGTACAATTCTACCGGCACAATGAACATTGGTAAGGACTGAACTAGCAAAGAAGTGAAGTTCCTCTTTTTAATGAATCTTCCATAGCGCAAACGAGCTTTTATAGCATCACACAAAATGTCCCTATATTACGTGAGTACCTATTGCAAGTGCCCAATGAATTCGTTAGTGCGCTTAATATTACAATACTAAGTAATGTAATTTAGAAGATGTGAAAGAAGCCGAAGTTAAGGCCTGCTTAGCTGCGCTCTTCCTTACCAACCCACGTGTCGATAGAGAAAATCTAGTAGACGAAAAGGGGCCAAGAGTCCATAGTACATGCGAATGGATCAAGACTAATGAGCTTTATACTTCTTGGCTTCACTCCCGTTCGCAACTATTGTGGTTGTCGGGTGGCCCTGGCAAGGGTAAAACCATGATCTCAATCTTCCTCGCTGAAGAGCTTGAACAAACCGCGACAGATATTCGAGATACCCTCTTCTTGCAATATTTCTGTCATAACAAGGACGATGAGCGCAATACAGGTGTTGCTGTTATTAGAGGACTGCTTTTTCAGCTTTTACAGCTGCAACCAACATTAATCGATTACATTCTACCAAGCTTCGAAGTCCAGAAGGCATCTCTACTTACATTTGGAACACTCTGGAGGATCTTCGAGACTATGATTCGCGATACTACACTTGGTACCGTCTACTGCATTATAGACGGTCTTGACGAATGCGAAGAAACTTCATTATTAGTGCTTTTAAGGAAGCTTAAGGCACTCTTCTCAATAGGCTTCAGTGAATCTTCAACCCACTGCCTCAACTTAATTGTTGTTAGCCGTGATTATCCAAACATTATATCAGAGATGCTGTCAAGCTTCCCATGCATACAGCTAGATACCCATGCAAATATGGAAGTAAACACTGATGTTCGTCGATTTATTAAGGTTAAAGTTAACGAGCTCTCTATGACTAAAAATTATCCAAGGTCACTCTGTGCACATGTGGAAGAAGTTTTTGCAAACCGTGCAAACGGCACATTCCTCTGGGTAGGGATTGTAGCAAAAGAGTTAACAAAATACACATGGACAGAAGTCGAGGAAGTGTTACAAGACCATTTCCCACCAGGGCTAGAAGAATTATACGCCCGTATGCTACTTCAGATTAGACCGGGTCGACGAAGGACTGCTGCTAAGATACTACTTTGGGTTACTTTGGCTGTTCGGCCCTTGTCACTCTTGGAGCTTAGTGCTGCACTTGAAATTGCGGTCGAACCTTCTGCTTCATTTAGGCGCGATGAAGTTATGAGAGACAAAGTCTCGCATTGTGGAAACTTCCTCATAGTTAAAAAAGATGAAGTAGGCCTTATCCATCAATCAGCCAAGGACTATCTTCTCCGGAAAATTCGTGATTTAAATCCCGAGTTAGAGTTTTTCCGTGTTAAAGAAGAGGTTGGGAACCGAGAGATTACACGAAAGTGTTTAGACTACCTGCAAAACGGCGCTCTTGCTAGTGGCAAAGTTGATCTCAGTACAAATTCTCCGGATTTGAAAGCATTTCCCTTGCTTTTATATGCTGCATTGCATTGGCCTCAGCATGCAAGATCCCTAGTTGGTTCAAAAGACATTTCTAACCCGTCTTATACCTTCTACCACGAGAATTCTCTATCTCGGGAATCTTGGTTAAAGTCTTATTGGGCTGCAATCGAAGATGAAAGACCACCTCATTTATTTACGCCATTACATTTAGCTTCATGTTTTGGTATCCTGCCGCTTGCTGAAAACCTTCTTTGTAAGAAGGGTTTAGTAGGTAGAGAATCTCTTCGATTTATTTTAAATAAAAGAGATAGCCGTGGAAGGACAGCGCTATGGTGGGCTGCTGCAAACGGGTATAAGGATGTGGCTCAACTACTTCTTAACAAGGGAGCAGATACTGAGACGGAAGGCGAAATAGAGAGCGGACACAGAATGACAGCGCTGTCAGTAGCAGTTATGAATGAGCACGACGCTGTGGTGCAATTACTGCTTGAAAGGGGAGCAAACGTGAACGCAAAGGGCGAAATAGAGGGCTGGTCTAAAATGACACCGCTAAACTTAGCAGTTTTATATAGGGGTGAGACCATGGTGCAGTTGTTGCTTAAAAATGGGGCAGATATCCATGCAAAGGTCGAAAAGGGGGGGAAGCTTACATTAACGGTGCTATACTTAGCAGTTATAGGTGGGGACGAGGCTGTAGTACGGCTACTGCTCAACAACGGTGCACTTGTTGAGGAAAAGATTGAACTAGAGTGTGGATCTAAATCGACGGCGCTATCAGCAGCAATTGCTTATAGGCACAGCGCTATGGTACAACTACTGCTTGAAAAGGGGGCGGACATTGACGCGAAGGTTAAACTAAAGGATGGGCTTACAGCGACGGCACTGTTCATAGCAGCTGCACATGGGCACGAAGATATGGTGCAGCTGCTCCTCGAAAATGGGGCGAAATGGAGGGCGAAGACTCCGGAGTGACGGCTCGGGCCCTAGCAGGCGCGCTTGGGCACGAGGTTGTGGTGCAGCTGCTTCTTGAGAAGGAAGCGAACGTCTAAACGATAGTGCTGATGAAGGACGGCCGAGGAGAAGCACTAAACCGCGATGCGCCTGTTTACTCATATCCTTCCCTTTATTAAGCTTCGACGCTTTCTTCGACCGCACCCCTCCATCCACCACCATGGTGCTTTCTCCGTTTATGAAATTGGAGGTATTTGTTTAGGCCCGAGATAATATTACACGACTATAGCATGCTCTTTTCTATGATATTGAATAGCCTTCGACCTCTAGCTTATTAAATACCGCTATAAAAGCCACCTTATAACAAGACCATGGTTATTTTCACATATGTTGTGAAGATAAATGCACTGTGCATCCCGGACTCAAGCACATAGTTGCCAGAGATCATGTGTGCAACTATTGCCCCGATGAAGAGTATTCGGAAGTCACGATTTGCAATAATGTGCAGGGAGATCGACTTGTGAGGTGCTACTTGCTTCACCATCCAGAAGGTAATATATCCTAGGCTGCTTGAGGGCTAAAGAGGTGCAATGATGGGAAGAATAAAGCGGGGTAGGACATTTCCTCGCAGTAGGCACGCCCTCCGCACCGCATGACAATGCGTTATAGGTGAGATCTTAATTTTGCACACATGCATCATCACAGACCATATGCCACACATATGTTAGGTCAAGCTCTGCCTTTGAGGCAAGGCTTTCGAGGCTGCTACAACTCGGTTTTCTATACCTATCATATAGCACAGAATGGGGAATTGCGAAACCAACCGTCTAATATCTTTATGCCTAGAATTAACACGCAATTGTCGACATGTAGGATTCAGCTTTCATACAAGGCAGCAGATTAGATTTTAGGAACCGGCCAACCGATTTACATTTTTAAGCGCCCACCTGTGTCACTTCGGGATCGCGTACTGGCTATAACCTGGCCGAAAGTGGAAGGCAGTGGCAGCTTAAGTAAAAAAGCAGCAATGCTCAAGGAGCCGAACGGCGTTTCCGGAAGGCTAGAACGCGGGTGAAGAAAAAAGTGGCACGGTTTAACTTGGTTAGAAACTGAGAGCAAGAATTGAACCTCTTATTATACTGATTCTACTTCATAAAACCTACATTATCTCTATATAAATTATTATAGTCTTGACAAAATTGATATAGTTTTAATATAACCATCTATCTAAAACTACTTTACTATGTTATGGCGGTAAAAGGTATCCTGTCTTCGTCACTCCTTTGTGGTGTTCAAGAATAGTGCCAAGAACCGTGCCACATATTGTTGCAGCCGCGTAGCTAGTAACAGGGAACGGTTTTAGTGGCGGTCTTAGCGCGAGAGAGATCACAGATAACAGAGAACTGGGCCTCGGGTAAGCAGGGTGAGCAGGGTGAGGTTTTCGTGTCAACTTCGTGTCAGTCTCTCGACAATTTCGTTATAGTACCGCAGTGTGGCCGTTTTAGCTTACGTACCTTGTTTCATGTGTCTTGCTCTTATTTTCTAGGTACTTTGCCATTTGTAAGTTGTTGGAGGAAGGACCGGAATACGGGGACCACACACGGATTGTACGGTGTCTCCGGTGGCCGGAACTCTTCACTTTTGGCGCAACAGAACAGAAGGCTTCAAACAGTAAACACGGTATATAGAGTATATAGATCAATTGAATTACTACCTAATCTACGGACCTACGTACGCTATTTGTAGCCCTAGGGGAACCCCCCAAAACCCTAATAAGCTGGGCTTTCTAGGCTCAGCTAGGCTTTAGATTAGTGGCTTCTAATAGTATGGCGCCACCGTCTCACCCGCAAACCAACTAGGAGCTAGACGGTCCCACGGGGATAACCTGTCATTTTGGGCGTAAAAACCGACCGTATCCTACGGGAATGTCCGTTTCCCCCAACAGAAGCCCTGTAACTCAATACCACGTGACTCAGCTGAATGAAACCTCAGTACAGCCATAAATAAGACCTAAATAGTGTGAACTGCTCAAGCAGATTTGGTGTCGAATCCATCCCTCGTACTTCGTATACTCGATACTCGATAGTTGGAGTCTAAATTTACGAAATTCGGTGAGCGGGTAATAACGAACTCCGACGTAGATATTATGGCGCGGGATCTTACACCCCGAAACCCGGTGGCTGACAGGCAGGTCATCATTAATGCAACTATGATTAATTACAGGATGTGAGATTTTCCGAGGAAGAGGACAGGTTACACTGCATGTCAACTTCGCATCCTTGTCAAATCCTTACTGGCAGTTGGATGCACAAACGACCGCGTGTCACAACCACCGACGGCAGCTTATAAATTCCCACGACTCTTGTTGCACCTTAAATGCATCCTACCGTGTAATAATCTACGGGATTCACTTACTCTCAAATCCGCCGAGACACAACCTTGGTGGTGAGTGAGTTGTGATGGACACCATCCAGCCATCTCAAGCACAGTCCGCCCCTTACGGTCAGGCCTGTCGAGATTGCTCGAGAGCAAAGTGCAAGTGTATATCTCGTTCACGAAATGAACCTTGTGATAGGTAGGAGCTTCCGGGCGGTTCAATTGTATGTCACTTTGCCCGGTATTTAGGGCTGACAGCATATGCTCGAACAGGTGCCGTCGTCTCGACAAGGCCTGTGTCCCTCGAGAACGAGTCAGAACCCGCAATGGGAAAATGATGGGGTCGTTGAGAGCCGCGCAAGAAAATCAGCTCGTGTCGAAAATCGATAGCTTGGTGTCACTGCTGACCTTTGTCCCCGAATCCTCACCTGCAACGGCACTACCCAATTCAAACAGGTTCTCCAACCTGGACACCTTGGTTGAAGCCGTGACGAACCAAATATCCGCGGGGAACTCCCGATCCCCCCCGTTGCAGCATGCATACCCATCTCGAGAGCTGTCGAGCCCATCTCCTCTTGCCCTTCCCTCGGGATCCAGTGCTCGTGCGAGCTCTCACCCGTCCCTTTGGTCGAGAACAGTCCTCTCGCCTGCTCTGGAACTCAGTCCCGTTGACGCCGCTATCTCTAATTCGCCTTGTTTTTCGGGCTTCCAGCCATCTCCTAGCGAAGCAGAAGAGTACTTTCAGTTATTCCGTACACAGTCACTGCCCTATTTGCCATTTATCCATATTCCACAATGCACATCCGCTCAAGAATTCCAGCAAGAAAAGCCCTTCCTGTTCAAGGTCATTATGGCCATTGCCTCGCCCTCGACTTCTCAGAAACTGTCCCTCGGTACGGAAATTAGAGACGCACTGGCTAGACGCATTATAGTTGAGAATGAAGATAGCGTAGATGTCTTACTTGGACTACTTGCTTTCGTCACGTGGGGCCATGACCAATTCATGGCCCCGCTCAACTTATCTCGTTTTACTCAATTAGCCATGTCACTTGTCTTCGATCTGCGTCTTAATAAACCACTTCCGATTGATCTATATATGATATCAGCTATCGATACTGGGGCCTCTGATCCATCTCCACGGCTCCAACCAACACGAAGTTTAGATGAGAGACGAGCAGTATTGGCTTGTTTTCTACTGAGCTCCAAGTAAGTCCCCATGATCGGTTACTGAGTTGCAAGCTGATCATTCCAGTGTGTCCTTATACTTTGGGAAGATAGATGCCCTCCGATGGACTGCATACATGGATGAATGTCTGCAAGTATTGACTGGCAGTCAAGATTATCCCGGAGACGAGATACTGGTGACACAAGTTCGACTACAGCTTCTCACAGACATCGTCACTCGGGCTGCCGAGGGCGTCAGCTATGGTGGCCAGTCTAGCCAACGAAGTGGAACCCCATCTCTTTATCTCAAAGCCTTGCACTCTGATCTGGCCACAATCAAACGTAGTATTCCTCCTAACCTTCAACAAAACGGTTTGTCGCCTGGTCTGAAATTTTCCTCTCTAGGACTAATGTCGTGATAGATCTTTTGCTCGCGCACATATTCAACACTGAGCTCAGTATCAATGAGATGGGGATTTCAAAGACCCCTACCTCATCCAGCAGTACAGACTTTCAGCGACTGGAACCATTATATGCATGTCTCAACTCAATTAAGTCTTGGTTTGATATTTTCTTTGAGCTACCATTAATGGCATACATCGGTATTTCCTTTCCCTTCTTCGCACAGCTTGGACATTGTGTTGTAGCTTTATATAGACTGTCAACATTGGAAGATCCAGCATTAGACAAAGAGCTGCTTAGACAGACTGCAGATCTTCTTGAGATATTGGATCGAATAATACATAACATACAGAGGGTGAGGGATATGGATGACGAGCATCATAAGGGAGATATGTTTACCCGAACGATCAAGATATTCGAATCAATCCGTATACGTTGTGGTTTAAAGCTGGGTGATATCACAAGCTTGTCTAATGCCGGAGAATATCGTTTTGGTGGTATGATGGAAGATAGCTCGTTCATGGATGTCTCGGGTGATGCATGGTTAGGAGATATGCTAGGCTCCTGGGACTATTGAATATTACCATCTTTGCAATCAAACTTGAAATCAAGCGTAAATCGAAGTGCACCATGGTAATAATAATATCAAAGACTCTGTGCATGTTTTTGATATCTTGAAGATAAAATCTCATGTCACACCATTCCTCATATGGAGAGTTTGTGAAGCTGGGTTTCCGTCTAGGCCAACATCGAAAACCGACCAAGGACTCAATTGATGCCAACGAACTATCTCAGATTTCACAGCAGAGAAAATCATAAAAGAAAATGAACTCTTACCACTTGTCCAAAAAAGCGACATAGCCATTAGTTCTCGTCCCATCAGCCGGGATTTAGAATGCAGGGAAATGAGACCGGATTTCGGAAATATGAATCCCGTTTTTAATATCAATACCAGAACTCCGTATCTCATGAAGCACGACAATTTGATTTCATGCCAAGATCCGCTCGAATTATTTATTGAAGTTCCAATCATTATTTCTCGACACTTGCACACATACACCGATTTTAAGCCGTGCTGCATTCGATATGTCTTCTCCAGAGCAGGAGAACCAAAGCGCAGACAACACGATACTCGAAAAGAACAAAGACGAGGAGCAAATATCAGATGGCGGTAACAAAGAAGGTATACTACAGGAGGCAGATGCTCACGAATACGTTACCGGCATAAAGCTCTTCATTATCTTGGCTGTCGTTACCTTGGTCTTTTTCCTATTGATGCTAGACATGTCCATTGTCACAAATGTATGTCCCACTGCACTCCAAGATACTACATCTCGACTAACCATTGAAAGGCTATACCAGCTATCACAAATTATTTCCATTCGCTTGAGGATCTTGGGTGGTATGGAAGCGTGTATCCTCTCGCAAGGTGTGTACCAGCTCTATTTCACTATGACCACGACGCTGATGCCTAATTCCAGTGCGGCACTTCAGCCATTGACCGGCAAGATATACACATACTACAGCTCCAAGGTACACAAGTTGTTGGGAATCTTTTATCTAGGTCTGACATTTGACAGTGGACCTTCTTCACATTTTTCGTCATATTTGAGATCGGCTCGGCGATCTGCGGTGCAGCGGTCACATCAGCCATGTTGATAATCGGAAGAACAATTGCTGGACTTGCAGCTTCTGGATTGATGACAGGTGCGCTGACAATTCTCTCGAGTTGCGTGCCAAAAGAGAGACAACCTGGTGAGCCACTGCTTTCTCGACAATTGCCATGGACTATGTACTCACCGATTTTCCACAGGTCTGATGGGTATCATGATGGGGAGTACGTATTCAATTTATATCTGTTTCAATGAAACCTCACTAAATACTCGTTGTTTCTAGTTGGACAGCTTGGAGTAGCTTCGGGACCATTGATCGGAGGAGCTCTAACTCAGCATGTATCGTGGAGGTGGTGTAAGTCGAGGCCCCTCTGCTTCTTTCTTCTGCTTTTCCAATTGACTCTTTCCCAGGCTTCTACATCAACCTCCCTGTTGGTGGTGTTGTTGCAGGTCTTCTTTTCATGGTCAGCATCCCAGAACAAGTAGCCAAGCCGACAGGCGCCAAGCTACGTACCGTATTGAGTAAGATGGATCTTGTCGGATTCGCCATATTTGCCCCAGCTTCAGTGATGTTCTTTCTGGCTCTCCAATTTGGCGGAGAACAATTCGCTTGGAATAGCAGTACTATCATTGGACTTTTCTGTGGTGCAGGAGTGATGTTTATTGTTTTCTTCCTCTGGGAATGGAGACAAGGTAATGAAGCAATGATACCCTTCCCCATGCTTCAGATCAGAACCGTATGGGCTGCTGCTGTCTCTAATTTCTTCTTTATGGGGTTGGTTTATATTGCGTCATTTTATCTGCCAGTTTATTTTCAAGCAGTGAGAGGTGCATCTCCAACTGCAAGTGGTGTAAATCTCCTGCCAAGTATCTTGTCTCAGATCTTGTTTGCAGTGATGTCGGGGATTTTGGGTAATTCGAGCAACTGTTTTCAAAGAATCGCACGCTAACTTTTGTCTAGTTCAGAGATTGGGCTACTACTTGCCTTGGTTCTTGGCAGCAGCAATAATTGGATCAGTTGGATTTGGTCTTCTCTCTACGTTAAATGCACAAACTTCAACTGGCAGGTGGATTGGGTATCTAATCTTGAACGGCATTGCCCGTGGGATGGGAACAGCAATGGTAAGCTTTGCAACTCGCGGATTCTCTTTGGAACCCACACTGAAAACTTACGTGCCAGCCAATCATAGCCATTCAAAACACACTTCCGCTTGCTCAAATCTCTGTCGCCATGTCAATTCTCGTAATCGCCCAGAATTACGGTGGCGCTGTCTTCATTGCCATTTGCCAAGCCCTTCTCACAAGCGCCTTGAAAACCAGTATTCCAAAATACGCACCATCTGTAAATGCGCAAAATATCATCAACGCAGGTGCCACAGGATTCCGAGCAATTGTTTCAGCAGATGATCTTCCAGGCGTCTTAGCAGCATACAGCAAGAGCATCAGTCATACATTCTATCTAGGGATTGCCGCTAGTATAATTTGCTTCATTACAGGGTGGGGTATGGGATTGAAGGATGTCAGAAAGAAGAAAGCAGAAGAAGTAGTGGAAAAGGCGGCAGAGGGTGGTGTCGAAGGCAATGTTGTAAGACTGTAGTAGAGGAACAGGACTCTGTGAGGGTATCGCTAAATAGATAGGTAGGTATCTAAGAATAATGTATGCCATTCAGTGTAGCATTGAAAATTAATGCGCCCCTGTCACCCCACCAGACGTCCTCCACGCATGCGTTTGGTCTGTGTTGTAATAGTCACATGACTTCACATGATCTCCTACGAATATCGGCAAGTCCCAGAAGTAGAGTACCTAGTCAGCAATACATACATTTTATTACTCAATAGTCTGCCATCGCTTGGAAGCCTGGCGCGGTGTTATCCCTGCCCACCCATTGATATTAACATCTAGAACTGGGCTGGCCTATATAGACGGGCCGGCCCGTCTATGGAAGCCTGGCGCGGTGTTATCCCTGCCCACCCATGGATATTAACATCCAGAACTGGGCTGGCCTATCCATAGACGGGCCGGCCCCCCCATGGATATTAACATCCACAACTGCGCTGGCCAATCTATGGACGGGCCGGCCCATCCATGAACAGACCAGCCCACCTATGGATAATACATTTAATACGTAGTAAGAATGGCTAGCTACGGATAATATGAATAGTAGTATATTAGTCTACTACTATATTTTCAGCTGTGTCTGCCCTAGCTCGCTTCCTCCTTGGCCTTTCAACAAGAGCTATTTCCGTCTGAATAGCTAGACTTGATAGGTTTCCACAGTAAGCTGGGGCTACATTCATCCGGCGGATATTGAGTAACGTAACACGAGTTATCGACAACTCAAGACGGTAATCGGAATCTCTAAACCCGATCTGACGTTCTTCACGGAACTTCGGGCTTTAGTCTTAGGAATGCGACCGAGGGTTTTCGTTCTATCCTGCGTCTGTGCCGCAAGATTGCGTTATTAGTTTCCGGGGGTCGCATCCTTCTCATCCTTCAACACGACTGCCTCAATTTGATTTATGTGAGGCACAATGGTAGAGTGCAGTACTAATCATGGCACAGCAACCAATTACATTCCAGGAATAGTACAAAACTAATCTCTGCTAAACTACAATCAAAGTTGGGCTGCAGGTGGAGGGCGAAGTCTCAGCGTTGTGTTGCACATCTTTGACCCCGGTCGAAGAGTCCAATCAGCTAAGAGACGCCACCCTACCGCTCCCCTCGTTTCTCTCTCCCACCGTAGATAAATATTAGCCGGGTCGTGCCACAGTATCAGGATACCATTCCCTCATCATTCAATCTTCGGAAATTTTCCAGTGAACAAACCATGTCTCATTGGCGAAGACAGCAGCCTGGGGTTGCGTGTGAGGACTGCCGCAAGAGAAAACTCAGATGTGACAGACAGAGGCCAAAATGTGGGGCATGTTCCAACTCGGGGCTTGTATGTGAAGTCAATACAGACCGTCTGCCCAGGGGCCCTAAGAAAGGGAGTCTCAAAGCTATGAGAAATCGGATTAGTAAGCGAGAACATCCCAGATGTGGTGTACCTGAATGAACATGACTGAATGATTTTTGTTGCGCCAGTGTCACTTGAGGAACAGCTCCATGAGGTTGATAGGAGAGCACCGCAAAGAGACCAATTTGCTGGCCTGAACCATGATACACAAGGCAAACGAGCGATGCGAGACGGGGAACAGAGCCAATACTCTGATAGCAATAATTCCGAGGAAGAATGCGATCAAACCTCCCCCAGAGGAGCCAAAACATTGGCGGCGGTCCGAGGAGAAGAGCTATTGAGTGACTTGATGCAGGCAGACCTGTTAGTACCAGGCTGAACTCTGATTGACTTGATCGCTTGGCTGACGAGCCCCTAGCGATCAATTGTATTTTGATCGCGTCCATGCCACTGTACCAATCATTCATAAGTATCATTACTACGTGTGGTCGAGAAACCCAGGCCTCAAACATTCGCAGGTATGTTTACGAAATGCCATGTGGATTTTAGCCATGTCACACTCGTCACAATTCGAGAACGTGAGAGAAGCCATATACAGTGAGACCCGCCAAAAGTTGGAAGAGAACGACTTGAGCGAGAACAACATGAATGTGGTCCAAATCGAGCAAGTACAAGCTTGGATTTTGATAACATCTTACGAGTTTCTTCGGTCTAGCTACCAGCGAGCTTGGTTCAGTGCTGGCCGAGTGTTCCGTCTTGTTCAACTGCTGAGACTCCATGAGCTTGACAACCATTCAGAATTACTGCAGATGCTTTCTGCCAGTAGTAGCCAGGAGGAGGAAATTGGAAGAGAGGAGAGGCGAAGAGCGTTCTGGGTAGCATACTGCCTCGATCGGTTTATCAGCGTGCAAAATGGACTTCCCTTGACCCTGAATGAAGAAGTGGTAAGTATATGTACGCCGGCCCTTAAACTGTGTCCCTTTACTGACCAGGAAAGATTTGCACCCGTCTCCCTTGTTTGGAATCAGAGTTTGAAACTGGCAAGATAATGAGAGTGTCATCTCTCTCGGAAGCCATCGCTGCCTGCAATGTCCAGACCCCACTCTCGCCTTTGGCAGAATGTGCAATCCTCGTGACTCTTTACGGCCGCGCACTCTCACATTCTCACGTCTCTACCGTTGAGCAGTACTACGGTAACACGACACAGGACTTCTGGTTCCGACACGAGTGGATTGACTTTAAACTACGGGAGAAGGCCGACACTTTCGCTTTGAAATACCCCACCACGACGATATTTGCGGAACCAATGTTGCTGATGAGTTTCATGATACTACAAGCAACGACGCTATATCTTTACAAGATCATGGAGTCGATGTCTGTCGATGATAGCTGTGGTGAGAAGGTGCTTGAATATCAAATCCAGGCAATCACAGCTGCGAAGAAAATCGCAAATCTGACGAAGGAACATGCCCGTATTGGATACTTCAATGTCAGTTGGCCCCGTTCCGCGTAAATGAGTTTCGTTGTGAGCTATGCACATGTAACACACTACGCCGTGGACCGCCTCCATTTCCAAAAACATTCTGACAAGCTCCTACAGGGCCACGTTTTCATACCCGCGGCGATATATCTAGGCATTGAACGCCTAATGATTCAACGCGACGCTCACATGTTAGACATGCAATTTCTAGAAGAATCATCAATTGGAGAAGGACTAGACGGATGCCTCGAGATTTTGCGGAAAATCCAGAGCGTGAACAACCTTGCCAAGTACTACTTGAACTTGCTAGACTCGGGGCAGTTGGGAGATAGTCGACCTTTACAGCCTTAGACAGACACGACTATATATAGATAGTTTGAATTACGAGTTTCTTTGCCCCCCAGACTGCCTTCGAAGTGTTGTGCTATGTATGCCCCAGTAGGGGTAGGTAAGTCACCACTCGGAAGCATAACGAGTAAGACCTACAAAGTGGGGTACGGGGAGGCCGTCAAGATCACCTACTGAGTGGAGCCACAGGGTATTAAGCGCTGTAACGACAGCGTACGACACCCTAAACAATGGCGTGACTTAAAACTTAGGCGATTTTGGTGCTTAAAGAAATGCAAAAGAGTGAATTTTATCTGAGAAATAGCAGCCCCTTCTCACATGCCGATTGTGTTGTATGCCACAACCAAAAAAGGCACCACAATTAGCTGGAGCTAATTGTGGATTGTGTATTGTTTTTGCCATGCGAGATTCTATGATACCGTAGATTTCGGGCTTCTTACATTTTACTCGAAAGAACTCAATATTACCTACATGGCTGTGAAAAGCTTGGGTTGCAGTGGACACAATTTTATCCTCGGCTTGCCCCTGACGCACAGGCAACCTTTTATAGAGCATTCAGAATGTCGGCGAAATTAACGTAACAGAGCTTGCTTAAACTATCATCAGAGACATAGAAACAATATTCCTTCATAATCTCTTACTACAGAACATATGACGAGTCAACCAGGGAAGTGTTGGTACGTACTTTGCCACTACGACTGATTTAGTGATAGCATAATTGCGTTTAGAAAATGAAATCCTAAAGGTGAAATGTGTTAGAAACAGAAGTGCAAGGTCTAAATCTCGACGAAAAAAGACAGAAAAAAGTTACTGGCATTCATGCACCGGTGTATGTGACTTCATTGGAGTATATTCTAATATATAATCCTATACCTGGCCTCGACACTCCCAAAAAGAGAAACATACGGCAGCTAACTTAAGACAAGCAAGGGGTCAGTGTGGCTACTCTTCAATGCAACTGTGGCTGCAAGAGCAGTGATCGAGCTGCTCTGCATGATGTCGAAGATCGAAACTTCAGCACCCGCGCGCAACGCCAACATGTTTCGCAATTCGACGGCAACAAGGGAATCAACTCCATAACTTGCAATAGATTTTGAGGAGTCCACGTCAGACTCCAAGATCATGAAGCTGTCCATCAGCTTCTTCGTCAGTCCACCAACGACAACTTCAACTGCCTCGTCGAGTGTCGAGGCAGCTGCGATTCTGCTTCCCAAGTCGCCCGCTGCGGATTTGTTGACATTCGACGAGGTTTGCTTACGGTAACGGAGGAGAGAGAACCTCAAGTCTCGGGTGTATACGCTGTCTTCCCAGTGAGGCCCAGACCCGGTATTGAAGCCGATGCTCAACTGTGTTGAAAAGGGGTGAAGTATGGCATATTCGATAGTGCTGAGAACAACATCTTCGCTCAGCATGGTCAAGCCTTTTCTTGAAAGTTGTTGAGCCATGCCAACTGATTCTGCAACAACTCCTACCGATTTTGTCTGTCCCAGATCGATCGCCACACATGGTAGACCTTTAGATGTACGATATTTTGCGAGAGCGTCTTGGAAGGTTCCACCTGCAGCGTAGGCACTCTGGCTTGCATTACCGGTGACACCCACAATAGAAGAAAGCATTATGAAAAAATCGATTTCTAGTCCAGACATTTGGTTATGGAGATTCCAGGTTCCCTGGACCTTTGGTCGAATCCCGGCATTGAAGTTTCCGAGAGTCATGCGTTCAAGAATGGAGTCCTATCAACTTTTAGCAATTAAGATTATAGATCGCAGTTGGTGTGCTTACCTCGAGAACCATAGCAGCTTGTATTACACCACATATTGGAGGCATTTCAAATGAACATGCTTTCAACACTTCTGCGAGCTGATACTCGTCTGTGATATCACATGCTGCAACTTTGACTTTGCAGCCATTCTTTCCAATCTCAGCCAAGAAAGGCGCAGCCTTTTCCTGCGAGCTTGCACTTCTCGAGATGACAACAATGTTCTTTGCTCCATGGCTTACCATCCAATGACACACAGAACGGCCAATGCCGCCAAGACCACCCACAACCAAATACGAACTGTCAGGTCGCAATTTTACCGATGGAGTCTTTGGAAGTACCTAATTCAGTTAGCATCGTAAGATATAGACGCTAGGAGGTGTAGTCTGGGAGAATCTCAAATCTGGGAATGTACAAAAGACTACTTACAGGAACGATGTCCTCGGGGTTCATTGCAATTACAATCTTCCCCATATGTTTTCCAACCTGCATCAGACGGTATGTTCTCTCAAGCTCGGAAACAGGATAAACCGTAATCGGATCAACAGGAACAATGACCTTTTGTTCGAAAAGACGGATAACGTCCTTCAATACGTCCTGTATCTCGGGATACCTCGTGTCCGAGAATGCCAGCAGATCAAAAGACGAGAAGGATATCGAGCGTGTAAACGCACCCATATCCAGGAGACTGTTCGCCTCAAAATCACGTTTGCCAACCTCCACAAAACGGCCAAATGGAGCAAGGCAGTTCACACTTTCCTGAAGCAATATACCTGAAAGCGAATTTAGCACAACATCGACGCCTTTTCCTTCTGTCATCGCTAGAATACCAGGAGCAAATGAGGTATCTCTGCTGGAAAATATGTGGTCAGGTTGGATGCCGTAGGTCTTTATGACAAATTGCCGTTTCGCCTCCGTTCCAACGGTGACGAAAATCTCAGCACCGACATATTTTGCCAATACAATGGCCGCCTGAGCAAAAGCTCCAGTAGCTGCATGAATCAGGATTTTCTCTCCCCTCCGGAGTCTTGCTATGTCAAAGACCGAGATATAAGCTGTGCAGAAGGAGACCGGCAGGCTCGCAGCAACCTCGAAGGTCATGTCATCTGGGATTTTGACGACGCTGCTGTGATGAACTCGAGCGAAGGTGCCCCAGTGACCCCGGAGAAGCATTGCCACTCGATCACCAGGTTTGTAGCCTTGCAGTTTCGCATTTGAGCCGACTCTGCTGATATACCCGGAGCATTCAAATCCCATAATGTCCCGATTCAGCTGGCCCATTGCTACCATAACATCGCGGAAGTTCAGACCAAATGCCTTTGCTTGGACCTCAACGATGTCGGGCTCGAGTACCTTTCCAGCATCAGGATCATCGCCCCATGCCAGACTATCTAAGAGACCAGGAGAACCAATGAACAAGCGTAAGGGGCGTCCGGGTTGAGCAAATGGTTCCATTTTTGCCATGGTGAGTTCTGCTGCATTTGGAAATGCGGCTGAATCAGTAGAAATGTCTTTGTGATACCGTAGGACAGAAATGAGACCGTCACGGTCAGCAAACTCGAAGTCAATATCTTCAGCCGTAGACCATTCGCAGAAGACTTTGCTAAACACATCCGTGATGGTAGGAATGGATTCAAAGCTCCATGGAGATTGATTTGGGTCCAAATCAACAGAAGCCAGGCGTTTGCCACTATATTCCCACCTGAGACAGCGAAAGAACCCAACATGCATGCTGGAATCAACTTGCTCACAACCGACTGTACCACCGCGACTCACCCAAAGCACGCCTTTTGATGTGGAACAAAGCGCTTTGATGGCTTCAAACTGTGCTGAATCGAGATTTTTGAGAAAAGGGCCTTCAATATCCCCCAAGAAGACATAGATGGATTTACTGTTCCCCCTGACGCCCTCAAGAGGCTCTATGGAGGGCGCAACACCTGTGGCTTCTGCAATCGATGTTGACAGCGCATCCATCCACGAGATCGGGGTCAGGTTTCGGGTGACAAGCACAATATCAGAGTTCAATTTGGTCGACTGGGAGTTTGCAGTGGACACGATGACACTGTACGAGTAGAGATCTGGTTCATCGCAGTCGGGAACTTCAATATCTACACCACTGAAGCCCGTTTCGCGAAGACCACGATCCCACATTCCAACAGTGAGAGATGGGCTATATTTCCGTTCTTCCTCTTCGCCTGTTCGCGGGGTCAGTAAATGAATAGCGCTGGATAGATCGAAGAGTCAGAGACTTACTGAGCCACCAGCTTGGAAGCAACGAGAACGAGAATTGGGTGTCTAGCTGATCCTGTGTTGTCTCCACCATGAGGAGTTTTCCGCTAGGCTTTAGTAGCTTCCGCACGTTGGACATGGTATTTTGCATAGACTTTGTTGCACTCAGGACTCGACATGCGATGATGACATCGTACGAGCCCTCATCGAATCCTTGCTTCAACGGATCCTGTTCGACATCGAGTTTCTTATATCGGACTAAATTCTTCCAATTCTTGAACTTCTCCTTGGCTGATTCAAAAACGCCAGAGGAAATATCGGTGAAGTCGTAAGACAGAGCAAGCGGGCCATCGTCAGAGTTATCCTCCCCCAGAGTCGCCAGGATGGGAGCTGTAAAACTTCCACTTCCTGCACCGATCTCGAGTATTTTCGCACGCGGATTTTTGTGGACAATGTGCTTGAGAACTCCGCACACTTGGTGCAAGGACCTGTCCAGCTTGAGACTGTTTTCGTAGAACTTGTTGAGCATCCCATCTTCAACTAGCAAGTCTCGAGGGGTCCTCTCTTGTCTCAGAATTGAGACCAGCTCTGACCCAAGCTTGCAGAGCAACTCCCCATTCACACTTGCAGCATAGACCTTGTCTTTTAGAACGGTGATTTGGTCGGGCGCAGCTTTGTGCCAGTACGTACTCCCTGGTGCTAGTTCGTCACGACCGGCTAGCTCGACTTGTAGCTTCATCCAAACATAATACTTTTTAAGATGAGAATCCAGTCGCTTGACATCGGCTGCAGTCAGTCTTTCCAAAGCATCGCTGATGAAATGAATGCAAAGTTGCCTCAAATCAAGTAGGTTTTCGGCCTCGATGGAAGAAATGTGACAGCTGAGTTGTTGCTTGAAGAAAGCTGGTTTAAGAAATGAGATATCTGGGACCCATTTCTCCGCGATGAAGAGTTGGTCTTCTGGGGAATCAGCTTGAATGGGTGCGTTGCCAATTG
This sequence comes from Pseudogymnoascus sp. 05NY08, assembly GCA_001662605.1. NCBI lineage: Eukaryota > Fungi > Ascomycota > Leotiomycetes > Thelebolales > Thelebolaceae > Pseudogymnoascus > Pseudogymnoascus sp. 05NY08. The sequence continues at coordinate 118,272 of KV458832.1, forward strand.
ACTGGCAGACAAAGCCGTTTACTGTAATCAAGGGTGCTCCAAGTTCGCCATCGTTGACCACAGACATATCAGCTTCGAATGTCTGTGGAGTAGCGCGGTTCACATTGGTATATGCATTGAACATGTGTCCAGGGGCGCTCGGAATACTATGGGCGATCCAGAGGTGTTTGATGGATTTAGGGATTTGCGAGCTCTGCGATTTGGAACCAGCCCCAGGAAGAGCTGTATAGGCTGCCTGAAACACAGTATCTAGCGTGGTTGGATGGATAATGTGTGGGCTCTGGTGCTGATAGGGCATCGTCGACGCTGTATCAGCTACGACAAAGACAGAAAGTGACTGCTTATCACGGCCTCTGATGCCTCTTAAATTTTGGAAGATGGGACCGTGGTAGATTCCGGCAGAGCGTAAACTAGCATAGACATCCATCGGATCAATACGGCGCCTGTAGTGATCCTTGGTGATCAGAGCTCCGTGTTGGACCTGCGCCTTTTGCTGGATATCTACTTTGATCAGTCCTTTGCAGTGCTCCAGCCAGTGGCTGGCCGACGACACCGAAGAGACGGAGAATTCTTGCCAGCCCGTGGCGTACAGATCTTTGACATTGCATGGCCGCAGGGTGAGTTGGACCTCCACGCCTTCTGCAGATTCGGGAATAACCAAGGCCTGGAGAATATCAACATCACGAAGCTGATAGCCTTGGATAGCTGTCTGGGGTTGCTGGACACGGGCTTGGGCGCCGGCTCCCTCGATTGCCATGCACAGATAGCCCGCGCCGGGGTAGATGACATTGCCCTGGACGAGATGATCATTCACCCACGGTACGTCTGTGGCCCGAATAACATGGCGCCCTTTGGATGGGTCAGTATGCTGTGTGGAGAAGGGAGAAAGGAGAAGGGTAGGTGAAGATATAAACGCAGATGAATATCAATATCAATACGAACATAGCACTTACATGACGGCGCCAGAATATTGCAGCCCAAAGCCAGACTGCCGAGAAGGTCGTGAGGTTTTCCACCCCTCTCTCGCCAGGCCCGGTTCAATCGCGGTTCGCTCCAGTGCCGGGTCGAGTGGGTCCAGGGGTAGCTCGGCAGCGAGTGCAGCACCTCGACCTTCACCTTCAACGTCCCCTCCCCCTCCCCCTCCCCCTCAGTCTCAAACTTGCCTCCATTCCCATTTTCATGTACATCCGCATTCTTATTGCCACTCCTACTCCTACCCCCACTCCCTCTCCCTCTCCCACCTCCAATTCTCCCATGCGGAAAGTTCACGGCCTCCATATTAACAGGATACCCTTTCCGCACCAGCTCACACGCCAACGCCTGCATGGTCGCGACGGCATTGCTCTTGCGGACGAGACACGTGTGATAGGAGATCTCGCTTTTGTTGCGGAACTGTGGCAGCGTCGATTTGATCTCGTGGATCGGCCCTGAGAGCGCAGCGTGCGGACCGACCTCAACCACGGCATCGACCTCGCAGGCAGCGTCGTCACTCTCGTCCCCAAAACACATATTGCGGAATGCTTGAACGAACTGAACAGGGCTGGTCAAGCTGTCTACCCAATGCTGGGGACGATTGATGGCGGCCAACGACCCGATGCGGGTGCCGGTGGTGGGCGACGAATACACAATATCGGTGAGCTCTCCGTTCACAGGCGGCACGTACTTCTCCAGATAGGCACGGTACGGCTTCGCGATGGGCTGTACGTGGTGGGAGTGCCATGCGGCGTCGACCTTCAGTCGCCGTGCAAAGATGTGCTCGTCGTGGAGCATCCGCTCCAGCTCCTCGATCGCGGAGGCATCGCCGGATACGGTGGTCGAGGTGGGCGAATTCATACAGGCGGCGACGAGCTGACCAGAGGAAACACGTTCGAGATATGGCTCTGTATCTTCAGGACTCAGACCGACCGCAATCATGCCTCCCTTGCGCTCAGCAAACTGGGTGACTTCCCCGACGAGCTCCCCCCGAGACAACACACTCGCCATGGTGGAGTCGAGACTCAGGGCACCGACGGCGCATGCAGCGGCCATTTCACCACTAGAATGGCTGGTCACAGCGCTGGGCGTGATGCCCCACGACTGGAGGAGTCGAGCCAAGGCAATCTGGAGCGCTACACTGAGCGGGGTGCTCAAGGCCACATCACTAACCCGGCTCGATTTCTCGTCTCGCTTGAGTTCTTCTGTTCTGAAGTCAGTCTATGCCCCGGGCACATCTTTTACTCCTACGCTAGAGAATTGGTAGGTTACCTGTCAAAGACCATGTTGCGCCTAGCGCCTTCAAGTACCCCTCGGCCTCCAACAGGCACCCCTTGAAAACTGGATAGGCGTCGAACAATTCTCTTCCCATCGCAAACCACTGTGCGCCTTGTCCGGTGAAGACGAAGCCGAGCCGTGGGGGACGATCCATCCTCCGGCCTGGCTTCATCTTGCCAGAGTCAATCAAGCCTATTAATTCCGATACATTTTGGGCCGGTTGTGCACTCACCCATGGGAAGATCGATCGACGTTGGCCGAGGGTGTATGCAAGACTGGCGAAGAAGCTTTCATCATTTGCCTGTTCTGATTTTAAGAGATAGTCTCTCAAATTGGATGCTACAGCCTCACACGCAGTCTCATCCTTTCCGCTGAGTATGATGATACGGGGAGTATGTGACGTATGGTGGCCATTGATGCCGTTGGTACTGTTGACACCCTTGATTCCATTCGTGCCATCAATTCCATCCGTGTTATTAATCCTACTGACAGCACTTTTGTTGTTGCTTCCGTTTGCATCGGTGCCATTTGTCTCATGTGCAATATGCTTCGCTTCAGCACTCTTTGGGTCGATGAATGATTGACAATCTTGCATTACAACATGGCAATTGGCTCCTCTGCGTGCACAAAGTTAACACTGCATTTCGAAGATTCTCAAAAAATTTAAAGCCTAGGAGTTTGGATCACTTACCCGTATCCGAAGTTATTAACAGAAGCACGTCGAATGGTTCCCTTCGGCCACTCTTCAAGCTTCGTGGGAATCTACATGCAAAATATTGGTCACCAAGTCCGGACCGCGTAGACAGAAAGGAAGGGGATGCCGAGTTGAAACCAGAAAACGATACATGTCCGTGAAAAGAACGGATCTAAATGATGAAAGGGATAGGGATCACGAACCTTCATGTGCCAATCATCCAAGTCTATTTCCTCATTCGGTTTCTCAAAATTGGCGCTGGGGGGTATTTGGCCTTTTTCAAGTGCCAATGCCACTTTGATAATGCTTGCAAGTCCGCTCGTCGTTTCAGTGTGGCCAACGTTCGTCTTCACAGATCCAACTAGCAAAGGCTCAGTTCGTGATTTATGCTCGCGAAAAACCGAAGCTATTGCTCTCGCCTCTATCGGATCACCCGTTCGAGTACCCGTTCCATGGGCCTCGAAATATGCAGTCTGTGCCGGATCAAGTCCAGCCTTCTCATAACAGGCTCGTATAAGCTCTTCTTGGGCTCTCTGGCTCGGAGTGGTTACTGTCTCAGTTTTGCCGTCTTGATTGGTACCGCTGGTTCGGATAATTGATCGGATTGGGTCGCCATCGCGCAGAGCGTCGTCTAAACGCTTGAGAATGACAGTTGCAGATCCTTCTCCGCGACCATATCCTTCAGCACGATTGTCGAAAGCATATGACTTTCCTGTTTTCCCGAGAAGGCTGCACGGAATTAGTTCTGAGACAATTTTCAGTACCCTAGTCCACTCACGAGATGTTTGACATCACCACAAAATTGTCGGGGTTCAGCATCACATTCGCACCTCCCACGATCGACATGTCGGATTCCCCAGTACGAAGACTCTGACAGCCTTGATGTAGCGCTATCAAAGTCGTACTGCAGCCGGTATCGATTGTCATACTCGCCCCTCTCAAGTCATAAAAATGAGATATCCGATTCGACGCCATTGCAGAACCTACCCCTAGGAGGAAAAGTCGTGGTAGTGTTTCTCCGTCTCTCGTCTGGGCTTCGCTATAATCTCGAAAGAATGTGCCCGCAAAAACAGATGTGTTCGAGCCAGCAACGTGCTCCATAGCAAGACCAGCTGTGGTGCTCATCAGTTGATTGTTCGTAAAAATGCGTTGCATTTCATATCTTACCACTTTCCAGGGCCTCATAAGTAGATTCTAACTGCAGTCTGTATTGAGGATCAAGAGACTGCCAAACTTCAGCACATTGGCTTAAACACCTCGCCAAGTTTCGGGACATCAACATACTGAAGCAACTTCAGAGGAGAGATTGAAAAATCCCGCATCGAACAAAGCCAAATCTTCCTCCAAGAAATGACCACCAATAACATTTGTCTAAAGAAACTCATGTCAGCGCCAAATTTTTCTGTCGTATAGGTAATAAATGCTACATACGGTGTTTGTCTTTGCTGCGTTGGGATGATATACTCCATCTAAATTAAACCTTGAGGCGGGTATTTTACTCCATCCTGTCCTACCCTCGGCGCAAAGCTGCCAAAGATCCTCTGGGACCTTGACATTTCCAGGGAATCTACAGCTCATGCCAATAATGGCAATTGGCACGTTTGGATCCATGATGGGCCGCATTCCGCAACAACTCTGTTGTGTCTGGTAAGTATGAATATCTTTATATCGCAAGCGGGTGTAGATACGGCAAGCCCTTAATTACTTCAATTCACTTTATGCCGAATGATCATATAGGTAGGTCTACCGCTACAAGAATTTTGCATGGGCTTTCCGCAGCGTTTCTGAGGCTCGGTATCTGCAGCGGAGTATTTCCAGCCGGTAGCTTCCATGTCACGATCGAGAGCTTGATACCTGAGCAACCCTCATTTAGCAATTATGTCCCGGAGTGACTTTGATTGGATGGAGTAATTGGGCTATGAAAACAGGATGGCCTAGAAGCAAGTGGCATCTCGTTCTTACTTTGGCTCGCCGGAAACTCCGCTGGGAAAGTCCGCTCGGACATTGAGCAAAACTCGTTCAGTAAAATCACTTCAATGCTTGTCAACGGTCAAGTCCTGAATGGACTTTCTTTCCGGAGCTTCTAGCACAAGTAACGAGATTCTGCGTTGCCCTCTGAAAGCACTTCCTATTGGCATGAAGTCGGATGAATATTCCGAAGTTTCCCAGGCATGTGCTCATGTTTCCTGGCGCTGGAGCTGTACGATTTTGCTGCAATATTGTCCTCCTCACAGTAAGTGTGTTCCTGGCCAAACACAAAATTAAAGCGTAAACACTCCTGCGAGTGTTCATATTACACTCCCAGCCTTCAAACCTAGACCCTTGACTCTTGAGACCCGTGATTTCAAGTGAGTTGTGAAGATCAACGTTTTCTCGAACTTCTGTCGTAATTTTCGGTTGGGTAAGATGGATATGTCCCTAGCTTTACATCAATTTCTTAGAATTAATTCCTCGGCGCTCTCACATTGACAGGCCCGACTTAGACATTGTATCACACAAGAGAAAATCACTGAAAAAGAGTGGAATTTAGGGCCCGCACGAGAGTTCTCTGGGCATTTCAATGAATTTGAAGTTTTGGATTCAAAGCTAAAACATCGGTATTCATGAAAAGTCCGCAGCAACTATTGACCATATACCCCAGCCGAATCATCTGAACTTCAAAGTCTTTCCTGAGCCCGCCCAGTAAGACTTTTTGAATCCTATTGGATTAAAGCTCCTCCGCTGGTGCTGACTGTGCTTCCAGTGTTGTTGAAGTCTCTCATCAAGTAGATGTACGCCTCGCCAACCTCCTCGGCAGTACCAGCCTTGCCCAGCAGAGCAATTTTGGTGTACATTTGTAGCCGTTGAGCGCGCTGCTCATCATTGCCCCACATCTCTGTATCTGTAGCACCAGGAGACACACAGTTGACGCGAATAGGAGCCAAATCCAGCGCCAGCGAGCGAGTGATGCCAAACAGCAAAGCTCCAAAGGCGGCTCCCATAGTGTAGCCCTTGACTGGCTTCTCGGCAACGCGACCACTGGTGAAAATGAGTGAGGACTTGTAGCTGGGGTTCAGAAAGCGAGACGCAAGTTTGGCCAGGAGCATGGGAACCACCAGACCGAACTGGCCGCTATTGCTCAAGTAATCGGCCGTAACTTGGTCGAGCGGCTTGAGATTGAGTGAGTTGGCTGTGTACACAATGTGGTCGAGCTTGGTGCCATTGGAAGTGATTTCGGTGAGGAGCTTGACCAAATCTTCCTCAATTCGGGGTGTGTCGAGGTTAATTGTGAAGCCACTGACTTTGGCATTAAAAGCTGCATTTTGGAGGGTCTCGACAGCTTTGGCGACCTTGGTACTGTTTGAGGAGGCAATGAATACGTGCACTCCTTGCTCTAATGCCAGCTTTGCAACAGCTGCTCCAATACCGGATGAGCCCCCAAGGACGAGAATTGATTGGCCTGAGATTGAAGGCATGATGCAAGAAGTTAAGATGCAGGATGCAGGATGAGATGATTTAGATGTTATCGTGCAACGAGTTGATTGTTATCGCAGAATGCTCTCAAACTAAGAGGATTTAGCTGCCGAACTGGGAGATAGAGTAAGAAGCTTAAGAGGTTCTGGTGATTATTTGATTTCTTAGTGAGAGTGAGGGGGGCGATGGTGAGGTTGTTGTTTATTTGATGAACGGCAGTTACGGTTAAATCAAGCCTCGCCATGCAAAACAAATACATCCGGGCGGCATTCGGAATTCCTACGCAGTTGAAAGCCGATCGTTAAAACACAACAGCTGGCTTTACGGAGTTTGTCTTTACCCCTCACAGGGTGGCTCAGCTGTCGGCGGTTAGCGGCGCAAAACGTGCACGCCGCAGGGAAGCCTTGCGAGTTACACCACCTGCACATTGTCTGCGCCAAGGCCCTGTGTCTCATAGGAGCTTACCCCCTCTCTTCTCAAAGCGGCCCAGTCCTATGTGGACGGTATTTCTCACCAACTCCACACGGCCATCGGTATGACTATTGTTCCGAAGGCTCATATCAGGCGGAAGACAACATCACCTCACTCTACTCGCCAAATTGTTCAAACAAGGGTCAAGTGCAAACGAGTGAGAGCAAGGGAATAAAATACGTCTAGTGATCGATGCTTGACTCCAATTTCTAGACAATATTGCATTGATTTGACACTATCTAGCCCTCCAGATGCATAAAGATATCCCGTGTATTGTCCTCTTCAACTTCAAAGCTTAGCAACGATCTTCGGAATCAATGTTGAGGTATAGTTCCACAACGCTACAGAGCCCAGCACAATTTCCATCCCCGCATACCAGGTATTTCGGTAACCCTGGAGCTCATAAAGTTCATGCCAGGTTCCGTTCTTGATAGCCTCAGATGGGAATTTTGAATACCAGGGAGTATGGCTTGCAAACTCGATCAACTCCGGTTCGGTCGATACCCCAGTCACTGCATCAGCAAATGCCTTGATTGATGCCAGAGTTTTGGCCCTAGCCTGTCCGTAAGGCATAGGCTCGGCGTTGAACATATAGAATCTGTAAAAGCCTTCTATGGCCGTGGGAGTTAGGCTGTTGATTGCTGGTGCTGTGGGGAGGTTGTAGAGGGTCTCTGGTGCTGCATTCTTGTACGTCACGCCTGCGGGTAGACCAGAGATTTTGACAATACCGGGCCACAGACCCTCAGCTACGAAGTGCGAAAAGATGGAGTTTTCTTTAGTATCGAGTACAAATGGAGCCAGGTTCTCGGCAGTGGGTGGAATGGTAATAAGAAGTTGTTTCGCGTTAATTAGTTTCTTCCCAGTGGGGGTCGAAACGACGAGTTGACTCCCACAACTATTGCGCCGTGCTGATGTCACGGTGGAGCTCAGGAGAACACTTTTCTGAAGCACTTTGAGGGCATTGATGTAGATGATGTGGTTGCCCTTTTCACTGACAACCCCGATGGCAGTAGTGTGTACTCCTAGCTCCTTTAGTCCAACATTGCTGATCACGTTCAGTGTGGGTAATTGGAGCATCGCTGTGCTGGAAAACATGTAGATGCTGTAAGCAACATCTTGCAGCGAGTACTTGACGAGAAAGTCTCCGAAAGAAGAGTAGAGGTCGGGATCTACTGGGGCGGCAAGATCTTTTGTCCATTCCAGGAAAGGATATCGCTCGAGCTGGGTAATATACGGCCCAAAGTTGAAGCTTGGAGTGAAGTTCGTCAGAGGCTTTCCGGTGGTAAAGTCCGAATAGACAGTAGCATTGGTGTACGAGGGCATTGGAGACCCATTGTAGGTGACACCAAGGCGATCGAAGTATTTGGTTGCGACAGACGTGTTTTCATACCGCTGGACTCCATAATCAATTGCTGTGCCTGTTGCTGGGTCGATGTACGTTTCCGTATGGCCTCCCAATTCTCCCTGTTTCTCCACGACAATCACGCTCTTTCCCAGGTCACGCAGCGTAATCGCTGCATACGTTCCAGTTGCACCACCTCCAATGATGGCCACATCTACATTGGCAACATCTGCCTTTGCATAAGTGCTGGCATCAAACTCAGTTGTGTAGCCATTGACCGCTGAAACAACGTTTAAGCCCAACAGAGATACTTTGAATAAATGCATGGTGAGATGAAAGAACTAGCAAAGATGTCTGGATGAAATTGAATGAAGATGCGATGATCGGATGAGCATACGGGGATCAGAGCATTGTATACAGGTCTGAAGAACCCAGGACTCGTGGCTGTCCGCAGCAGAAGGAGAGGAAGGACGGGATACTCAGCTCTCTCCAGGTGTCAGATCTGCCACCAATCAGCTGAATGTTATGGTAAGCTGATCGAGTTGTCCTCGAAAATTAGCCATCGTTCAGCATCATATCACTAGGTTACCCAATTAAGATCTGGATCCTGGCGGACTTTCCCCCCGACTTTCCGGCCCCTTGAAGGTTGCTTAACTTGCATGATATGCAAATCAGCCTCAAGTCAGCCCCCCCCCAAAAAAAGGGTTTGTGGCTTTCCAAACACTCTTATTACTCCACGGGGTTACAAGGTCAGTCCAACAAGGACACTGTGGAACAGTCCAATTTAGCCGAGGGTGCCCTATTCATCCACCGCCCTACTTCTAGTATCGTTCTGGACTCGAATTACATCGACTTACACTCACACTACTCCTTCCATAGCATCAGCCAATCAAACATCTGGTATCTTTCGTTAGAAACTCCGGAAATTATTAGCTAGCCTAATACTGCGATTGGGTCTAAGAACATCATTGATAGGAGTAAAGATGAGCATCGTATTTGATAGTTCAAAGTGGAATGACTCTGAGAAAAGTGATATGATAGATACCATCAGCCAATTAATTCCTAGCCGTATAATTCTCAGACAGTGGTTACTTTAGAAGTCAATTAGACCCAACGATCTACTTTCATTACAGACAGACATAGTCACAATGACGGTATTATCAGACCTTGCAGCTGCTTCCCCCAGTGCCCTAGTGGCACTGGCGATCTCTCTGTCTCTGTACACATGTTATAGTGTGTTTGTATCATACTGGAGACTCCGCGATGTACCGGGACCATTCTGGGCGAAATTTACTGATTTCCAACGAATGTTCTGGGTCAAGACGATGCGTGCTCAGGAGATCCATCGAGAAGCACATGAGAAGTATGGAGACTGCGTCCGATTTGGACCAAACACCGTATCCCTGTGTGATCCAGCAATGATTCCTATCCTCTATCCCATGAGGAGTGGCTTCCCCAAGGTATACTTCCAGTATCTATTTCACACCCAGATACCAATGCTGATAAGACCATAGAGTTTGTTCTACCGAGGAATTATGCCTTACGCAAAAGGCGGTGCTTTCCCTGCAGTTTTCACTACTCAAGACGAACAAATGCACAAGACTCTGAAAACACCAGTGGCATCTCTTTACTCTCTGACTAACGTGATTAATTTCGAACCCTTCATCGATGAAGTGCTTGAGGTTATGTTTAACCAGCTGGATGCCCGTTTTGTTGAAACATTTGCGGTCTTTGATCTCGGGGATTGGATCCAGTACTTTGCTTTTGATGTCATGGGTACAATGACCTTTTCGAAGCGATACGGATTTCTGGAAAATGGGAATGATGCAAACGGCCTTCTCCGTGCTATATGGGACTTCATGTTGACTATTGGACCGGTATGTTTTTTCTCATACGGAACGCATTTTAAGCTGTGAAAAACCTGTCTAAAATCATTTAAGATGACGCAGTTTCCGAAATTGGACAGAATTCTCTACAAAAGTTTTATTGCCGATATATTGAAGAATCAAGTTGCTGTCCCAATTCTGAGAATTGCATCAGAAGCTGTCGAAGCGCGGCAGAAAGATGCACAGAAATTTTCCGTCGATGAAAAGAAGCCTCCTGGGAAGGGCGACTTCCTGTCTCATTTCATCAGGATCCAGGAAACCAACAATTCCATTCCGGCTTGGTAGGTTAAGCTCCTCACTCCTTCTGGTGAAAGACTAACAAGTAATAAGGGCATCGAAGACATGGACATTTTCAAATGTTATTGCTGGCTCAGATTCCACAACTGTAGTCATGCGTACTGCTGTATACCACCTTCTCGTCAATAAAGACTCTCTTGCAAAATTGGTCCGAGAGTTCTGCGAAGTAGATGCAAAGTCTGGTCTCACTCGCCCATTTCCCAAATGGAATGAGGTGAAAAATCTCCCGTATTTGGATGCCTGCGTGAATGAAGCTGTTCGTCTGCATCCTCCATTTGCACTTCCTCTAGAGCGTGTTGCACCAAGGGGTGGAGTGACCATTAGTGGACATCATTTTCCAGAGGGGACATGCATTGGGAGTAAGCCTATTTTAATATTACTTTATTATCCGATTTTCTTAAACCTCGCCCTTGGAGAGGATTTCGTTCTGATTCCATTCTGAATTCATTCATTCCCAGAGAAGTTGCGCTAACTTTTCAAGTGAATCCATATGTTGTCAACAGACATCGCCCGACATTTGGTGAGGATGTTGATGCGTGGAGACCAGAGCGGTGGCTTGTAGATGACCCGGCTTTGAGAAAGAAGCTCGAAGGGAGTGTTATGACTGTATGTCTCGTTTCGGTCATGTTTCAATCACGAGGAGTACTAGAAGACTTTGCTGACTGTCATTGTTAGTTTGGTGCCGGTAGACGCACATGCATCGGCAGATATATTGCTTTCTTGGAAATTAAGAAGCTTTTGCCTGCCCTTTTTTTGAACTACGACGTAAGTCCCCGCTTGCAAGCTCGGAATTTGTACCCACTCTAAATTTCACACAGATCGAGCTTATTGACCCAAAATCATATTTTGTAGAGAGCTCTTACTTCTTTAGACAGGAAGGCATCGATGTGCGGATCCAGAGGAAGGTGTTCTAGTTTAAGGCAAACCGTCGGGGACCACACAGTGACCGCAATCAAAGGGAGGTAGTTAAGCCTATTTCAACTCATTACCCATGTATCTAGCTACAAGTATTTCAGGAGCATGAATGAAAATAATATGAAGCTGGACATAGAATTTCCCAGTCTAGTGCCCGCTAGACTTTCCTGTTACTACTCATGAGCTTCTTGAGTGTGTTTTTCTAAACTCCACAGATTAGACTTTTCTGAGTATAATTCATTCCTAGTACAGTCAAATAGGTCGCTGATCTGCCATGAATGCCACTAAGATAGTTTTATAAGCCTTTATCTAATTCTTTGGCTATCATGGTGAGATTACTACTAATTGTCTGGACACTGGAGGCTTAGAAGTTTTTCACGCCTATGGCTGACAACAATATGAATCTTTGGCAAGGCCAAATCATTGATATCTCAAAAAGGGAACACACTTGAAAAAAAATTAAAAATATGAAGAAACACCGCGATATCAAGAGAGCAGGTCAAGACGTTGTTCTTATTACGAGTCTACAAAACGATCCCTACAGTATCGACCAGCACGATTTCTCCCCGGCTCAATCCTTTGTGGTAGTATATGTCCCACTCAATAAAACAGCCCTGCCCTTCGAGTGGATTGGAACTCCCAGCTTTCCTTCCATGGTCTTTCTCGCCTCGGGAACCTCAATCTTCGCCATGAATCTCTTTGCTGCAGCTTCATCTTCAAATTCAATTATAGAGATGCCGTCAAAAGGGAAGTCCTCCTGTTCCCCCACAATAATGTCGGCAGGGTAGCCAGGCTCTTCAGAGCGCTTGACGTACATTCGGGTGTGTGATGTGGGAAATGTATCACCGGCATTGTTTTTGATGATGTTGATGATGTCTTGTTCGAAGTGTTTCTCGAAAACGGCAGGACTTTCATCGGGTTTGCGTGTGAAGACGACGAGTGCTCTGTACGGCATTGTGGCGGGGGCTATTAAACGAAATGGGCTGAGCTAGGACGCGAAATTTATGCTTTTGCTATCTTTCAGTGTGGTCCATATCAAGTTCTGGAATGAAGGCTTGCTTACTTTTTAGAGTTAAAGGGTATGGGAGCTCTGGTACCACAGTTCGTTCAAACCCGATTAGCGATATGTCCACACAGTAATGTCACTTATAGTTCAATAGCATGGAACAGCCTCCATTGTGCCATTCCAGGCTAGACAGAGACAGAGCCGTGTAATAACTCCGCATAGGGGCTGACAATCTAAATAAAGCGGGGGTGTGTAGACGGAGTATTTCGTGGCATGAAATTCTCCGATGCGATTACATTATGGAGTTTTTTTGGAGACGACATTGCCGATTGCGGAGTTAATGTTTCGTAGAAGCCAACTGTTTGGTGGGGTGGCACAGCGTCCGATGTTCAGCGGTCATAGCCCGCAATTCCACAGCTGACACGGCAGACTTTACCGACTCTGACTCTCTAGAGTCGGCTGGCACCAGAGTAGAAATGGATAGGGAATGAATACGAAATAGAACTTTACTGTTCGTCACTATGGCAATTAGAAAGTCCGATTTGTTAATCTCTGGAAAGTATAACATATTTCACAAGCGAGTGAGGCACACAAGCGAGTGAGGCACAAAAACACAAAAATCTGACTATTACTACTACTACTACACCACCACCCTATAACAGAGCTGTTGCCTTGTTCAGAGAGTAGAAGGTTAGCTATTTCTTGTACAGCTTGCAGCTAGGGCAGAAATCTATATAAATCTTTGTTAAGGATCTAATAAACAAGAGCTAACTCTTTGTACAGAGTCAACTTATATAAGTTAGAGGTATAGTTGCATTACAAAGGCATACTGTGAATTTGTTAGCAGAGGGTTTCTAGGTCTATATTATATAATACTGCAGCACCCTAGACACTTTGAATCTAGCCCTGCTTAATTGCTTAGATAGTATTCTACCCTCTTTATTAGAGTATTAGGCTTGTGTTAGTGGTGGCATAGTTGACTGTAGTTAAGTATACATGTTCTAGTGTTTTTGTGGCTTACTTGCTTGTGTGCCTCACTTACTTATAAAATACATTACTATGTAATATAATGTCGTTGGCCAGGAATTATTGTTGGGGTGCCTTAAAGAGTATTATCACAGTGCTTTGAGGCTTACAGGCCCTGATTTTTTAAGCCCAATTGATTAAGTCTATGTGGTTCAGGGCAAATTGTGCCCTAGAGAGCCCTATAAGAAAAGTCAAAGTTTAGCAGTACTATAGGGATTTGTATTATAGTACTAAGACTACTTCTATTACTTTAATTAGCTACTTTATAAGAGTAAAATCATAAGATAATAGATTGTTAGTTAATAATCATAGAGTCAAAAGGAGGACTTTGGTTTTCGTCACTTGAATATAGCCTGAAACTAGCCCTAATCGTACAGACTTAACCTATATTTTCTTTCAATAAGCACAGCTACAAAAACGCACAGGAACTGGCAAAAAAACAACGAAAATCAAATAGAGAAACATATATCTGCATAAGTAGTCTTATTCCACACTCCCCAGAAGCTTCTGAAACGCACTCTGTGCCTCCTGCAACATGGCCTGCTGGTCCCAATGCCAGATTCGGTGAGATCGCCAAGTAAGCTCAGCTTGACATTTTTCCCAATCCCGCATCGTCTCTGGATACCTCCATTCTAGCACCTGTCCGATCACCCGGCTACTCTCCGCCACCCATTGTGAACGCTCTTTCCGCACATGGGAGTATGCGTTGAGAGCGGCTCCCACAGCAGCAGCTCGGTTGAGCTTCGAAAACAAAGCAACATTAGCCAGCAGTGTCGACAAGACTAAATCGTCCTCAATTCCCATACCAGCGCCGGCTCCACTATACGCAAATTAGTATGGGAATCAAATAATAAATGAACTGGTAAACAGCTGCCCAACGGCTTGGAAGCTGCACGCTTTTCTGACTTTGGGAAATGCAGGCAACAATTCGACGTACTGATGAGGAGAAGTGGCATGTGCGGCATCTCCAGCAATGCACACCCGGCCCTTCGCAAAGGTTGGTGTGGGGTTGTCGACGCTGTCAAAAATTCCCCATAGATCGGGTGTAGGATTCCTCTCAATCATGGCCTTTATGAGGTTCCGGACGGGGGCGCCAAAATCTTTGTAGGCCTCGATAGCTTTCTGCCCATCTCCCTTCCTAGTTAGCTGTGTTGGGTCAGGCCAATCACTTGGATCCTCGATCAAAGCGACCACATTGATCATCTTGCCGTGAGCGATTGGGACAGTGACAACATGGCCACCTGGTCCGAGATGCATGTGCCGATTGCGAGCTTTGAAGTCTCCCAGAATCTCTATAGCTTGGTCCATGGGAACCACATCACGCAAGGCGTACTGGTGATTGTAGGAAGGCTCTGCTGCTGGATGGCTCTCACCCAAAATCAACTTTCGTACCCGGCTCTTGATACCATCACAGCCAACAACTGAAACCATGAAGTAATTAGAGTACGGATCAAGTCGAGAGCAGGCACAAACTTACCAACATCCGCTTGAGCCGTGCTGCCATCTTTGAAGTGCATCTGAACCTTTGCACCATCGCCTGGATCCACAATGTCTACGATTGACTTATTGAACTGGATAATCTCCGGGGGTATGAGTTTGAGCATTTCATCGAGAAAGTCCGCCCGCACACAGCCTTCAAAACCCCGATAGCCAGCATGTAACTTAAATATGAGCTCCTCAACATCACTACTGTACCCATCCAGATATAATAGCCAGTCATTTGGATTTTTTGGGTCACCGTTTGCGGTCGTTACTTTCTGCTGGGCAGCAAAAGCACCTGGGTTCAGCAACTGCAGGGCCTGTTGAGTGTTTGGAGTGAAACCGATCCCTGCCCCAATGGGGCGGAATGCAGATGTTTTTTCGTAGAGCTTCACTCTTACCCCACGATGAAGTAGTCCAGTGACGAGAGCTAACCCCACAATTCCTCCGCCAACGACTGCAACTCCGAAATGATCGTCATCATGGCATCCATTCTCCTCTGCCGTTGTCATCTTGTCTGATAGCCGCCGAGGTAGCTCTGTAATTGTTTGGTGAATACCTTCTTAAACAAACTGGTTGCCTCTACAGTGACATCTTAAAATCTGAAAGTTAACGTCAACAATAAGAAATTTCGGAAAGTTTTCAGTGATGATCCTTACCTGGAATATAATATGCATATTGCTACTAAATATGGCAATAGTCTTCCGGTATCAGGGTTGTTAGACATACTCGGAGTATGTATACTCCAGTCACAGCAACCCGAGACTCAAACAATCTATATACTTACTCTCTCCGCAGATGAACTAATCATGGAGTGAAATCAAATACAGCCAAAACTTCATTCCACGCAATACTTCAGATTCTGTTTTTTCTTCTTCTTCGGGAATTGTTCAATACACACCGGCGAAAATGGGATCCATTGCAGAAGACTACAACGATTTTGCTCGATACCAAGATATATTTGGCCAGCTTCGTCTCTTGAAGAGCTACACCCATTTCCTCCTCTGTTTTCCCATTCCAGAAGGCACATCGCACGACACGATTGTTGAAGGGCTCAGATCGGCAACCCTCAAGGTCACTTCAAAATTCCCATGGCTCACGGGCAAAGTTATCAACGAGGGCAGCGGGAAGGGGAGCTCAGGCCTCTTCAAAGTAGCCCACTGTCCACAATGGGAGCCTCCAAACTCAATTCTGCGGGTGAAAGATTGTTCGCATATCTGCCCGTCTTTCGCTGAGATTATGAGAGAAAAGGGGCCCATCAAATTCTTTAATCCAAAGGATCTTGCTCCCACCGTTGCATTTCCCCAGAGCTATCAAGAGACAGATGATGACCCAGCTTGTGTTTTTGCGCTGCAGGCAAACATTGTTGAGGGAGGTCTACTGCTGGACATTGCCGCACAGCATAATATCATGCCCGGCGGAGGAATCCTCCAATTTTTGTCACTTCTATCGAAGGTGATGAATGGAGGCGAGATCACTACCTTTGAGATTGAGCAGGGAAATCGAGACCGCCGAAACATGGTGAAGCTGCTGGGGCCGGACGAACCTATCATTGATCTCGGTCGTTACCGTCGGCCATCACTTCTCGAGGCTTCCATCCCCGCTGTGCCCGCGCCTCATGGAAAATGGTGCATGTTCAGGTTCTCAGCCGCCAGTATCAACGCCCTGAAGAAAATGGCCAGTGACACATCAAAGTTCGTTGAAGGTATCACCTTTGTCTCGAGCAACGACACTCTCACCAGCTTCATCTGGAAACGCATTGCGGCCATCCGCCTTCGTCGCATGGTAGACCCAAATGCCTCCTCCAAGTTTGTCAGGGCGGTTGATGTCCGACCAACAATGGGCGTGCCGAATGAATACATGGGCCACATGGTCTACAACACTTTCACGACGCTCACCATGCGCGAGGTTGACGAGCTGCCCTTCCCAACGCTGGTGTCGTTGATGCGGAAGAATCTCCAGGAGGATGTGAACGAGTATGCCGTGCGAAGTTTTGTCACACTTCTCGATCGCACCCCAGACAAAACCACAATAATGTACGGTGGCGAGATGCAACCAGACACCGATGTCGCCTTCACATCTCTTGCTCAGTCAGACCTGTACAATGTTAGCTTTGGTGCCTTAGGAAAGCCTGCTTTACTCAGAAGACCAAACTTCATCCCCCGTACCACGACTTCCATGATCTTCCCCAAGGCACCGGATGGTTCTTTAGATGTGATGGTGTGCTTGTCAGAGGATGATCTGGACCAATTAAAAGCTGATCCTGTGTGGAGCTCTCATACTGAACTCATTGATAAAGACTAGATGGCAAAGTGATTCGCAGTATGAGATTGAGGTATTTTTTTTTGGATGTCGCGCACATTTTATTTTCTACCTTATGTAGAGAGCTGCAATAAAGTTAACACTTTGACGTACCTTATTCACTCTCTTACTACAAGTAAGCTCTGTGTAATCGTAAAGACTGACTGGATACGGTCTCAATGCAGTTCTATTACGTTGGGGATCGACTTTCTGAGCACCTCCAACATCTCTGGTCTGCGTTTACATCTCACGCAAGGCTGAACCCCAGTTAAATAAATAACGTCTTTCTCGAGACATAGTAAAACCTGATGCTCCAGTATCACTCTAAAACTAAAAACTAGCATACCCAGCTAAACGCATTGAGGTCCTCAAAGACACCCGTCTGTTCACTGAGGTCCAAAATCTGATCAACAACGGCAGAAACATCACCACTCCTCAACGGCACGCGATGATCACCATCCCAGGATACTAGCCGTACGCTTTCCTTCTCGAAGAACTCCTCCATGAACCGCTGATGCATTTTCAGTCCTGGATCAAACTTCCCATGGACATGAATGGTAGGAATACGAAGAACGTAGTGAACAAAACATTTTCGGTTCAAAGATCCAGCGTCATAACTGCTGAGAGATGGCGTAGCTGCGTCGTGAAAGGCAGACGTCATGACCAATTCTGGATCCATGGACACCAACGGCCCTCTTCCCGCCATTATTACAGCAAAGCGGAAGTTCAACTTTCTTTTGTAGCCACCCCAAGGGAGTCGAGCCCCTAATTTATCCGCCAGCATTTGCTGGTGGAAGAGCAGCGAGGCACACATCTTCGCCCCTTGACTGAAACCCAACAATGCAACCCACTCCCCTGTCCCCCCTTTCCGGTCGTCCTCATTGATAGCTCGCTGAAGCGAGTCCTCAATATCCATCACAGCCTCATCTGCGGTGATCTCAGGGTGATCCAGCGTCCATCTGAGCCAGCGGCGGAATGGAGCCCAGTCGGCGTAGACTGACATAACATCGGGCCCTGCCTGGGAAGAATAAGGGGCATCGGCGAAAACGAGGCGGAAGTGAGCCTTAAGCTGGGCATTGAGCTTCCGACATTGCGCTTGAAATATTTTGGCATTAGAACCTCCGCCATGAAGACATAGAATTCGAGGCAGGTGAAGACTCGGGTTATCTTGTGCTTCTTGGGTGAAAGCAAGTGGCATGTTGTATGACAGTCGATGTTCCGGGAGTGTTAAAAAGAGGAATCTTTTCGTCGGTGGGAATTGACATTGTCTGTACGAAATAACGATAAACAGATCATAGTAGGAAGCCAAGTTGAATTTGCTGTTAAGCCCACTTGATCGTCCATACAGAGTAAAATAATCGACCACGGCGGCCCAAGGCCTGAGTTCTCAGGTGCCGGTAAACGCAGTGCTGTACACGCCCATGCCGGTCTAGTAAGAATATTGATCTCCGAATATTCAGCTAGATACTGCAGAATCGATCGAGCGAGAAGTCACTTGTAGAGGCTGGAGTTAAAATAACTTAATCTCGGGGTATTTGACAGGAATGGGAGTTATAAATAGTCCGGGACAGTATTACACAGACAAGCGTCAGCATCTACCGATCCGAGCCACATCAAAAGTCCGATTGGTGACATGGTAATCAAATCAACACAAGAGAGTAGAGTATTAGCAACACGTTGGCACGAAAGGAGTTTCTTGGGGGTTTTGGGGCCGGACTTTGTTCATTTTTCGCCGAATCTCGCATGTAAAGTAGTGAATTTGAGGAAGCTGCAGACATCTACATGCCGTTTTCTTCTCTGGATTCTCCATCGGTGTTGTAAGCATTACTGAGGTATGCATGCTTGGGAGAATCCTGGTGCTCTGGAGGAAGCTACTTCCAGCCAGACTAGTATCGTGGGAGAGGGATGAATCAGATGGGCACTTCAATTTGTCCGGAAATTTCCTAAAGAGACACGGGCTTGCTGGAAACAAAACGCACGCAAGACTCTATGAATTAAAACTCCGTGGGAGAAAATACGGCTGTGAATACTGTACAGTCAACCGGTGATATCTGTCGCTTCTCTATAGGTCATCGAGTGCCTTCAGTTTTATTTCTCTCTCTGGAATTATTGTGTGCAAAATAAATGATCATCGCTACTGCGGTATGTTGTCCAATCGCAACGTAACAGATACCTTGTCACTGACACAGGTCTTCAGACGAGGCTCCCATCCTTTTTGGCGACTCCAACATACCCAAAAAATATAGAGCAAAATGGTCTCATACTCGTCACTCCCTGGGGAAGCCAGCACTATCCTGATTTTTGGATCTCAAATTCTCGACTTCGATGGAGAGTCGGCTATTCAGCTCAGATCTCGCATCTTAGAAACTCCCAAACTTCATTGGTGTCTGGAGACCATTCTTGAGTTACCGGAGCATTGGGAAACGATCGCAAAAGCGGTTCCGGGTCTAGAAGGATTCCCAGGCCTGAAGTACTTGGAGGTTTTCGGCCACTGGCTCAAGGAAGGGAGATTTCCCGGAGAATCCTTCCCTCTACCCAATATTCTGCTCACCCCTCTTGTTGTTATAACCCACCTTGCGCAGTATTCGGCATTTATCGAGACTCTTCTGTCTCAAAGCGGAGATGGAGGAAACTGGGCAGCGCTGCTGAATCACAAATTTGAGACTCTGGGATTATGCACTGGCCTTCTGAGTGCAGCAGCTGTTTCAAGCTCTGTAAATCAAGCGCAGCTCCAGAAGCATGGAGCGGTGGCAATACGGATGGCGATGGCAATCGGGGCATTTGTGGATATGAAAGATGCCGAGGAAGGTCCCAAAGGGAGATGGAAATCATTCTCCGTTAGATGGGCCTCAATGGAGGCAGGCGAGCAGATGTCGAGAATATTGAAAGAATACTTTCCAGAGGTACGGCGGCACACAGACTAAATTGGCTCGGCCGCGTTCTGGCTCAACTGATTGTGATCCAGGCATATATCTCAGTAGTTGTGGAAGACAAAAGAGCGACCATATCAACCCCAAGCACCACCGTCGCTCCGCTCCTCGAGCATCTGAAAGGTGCCGGCCTGGCTGTAGCTGAAATTTCTCTCTCTGGCGGCTTTCACTGCGAAGGAAATCGCGAAGATGCCGAAGCACTTGGTCGAATGTTCGATTCGAGTCCCGCATTTACACTTCCCGCCGCTCTGGAGATGGTATTACCTTCTTTTTCAAACACGGGTGGAGGCCACATCAACACTGGAAAGCTGCACCAAGTTTTGACCCGATCCATGCTCGTGGAGCAATCCGACTGGCAGCAAGCATTCGCATCGCTCCAGTCTCACACTTTAACGCATAAGAACCTTGTAGTATCTTTTGGAAGTGAGCGTTGTGTCCCGGCAGGTCTAGCACGAAAACTTGGCCCTCGTCTGATTCACATCGCTGACCTTGATTTGCATCATGAATCAGCCCAGCTGTCTGCATCCTCATTCGACTGGAGAAAGATTTTGAGTGATAAGGACAGCCTGGGATCAGACGAGGCAGTTGCTGTAGTTGGGATGTCTTGCCAGTTGCCTGGGGCTGCAGACCTGGAAGAATTCTGGGCTGCCCTTTGTGCGGCAAAGTCGCAACACACGGAAGTCCCAGCAGATCGATTTGATTTCCAGACTACCTGGCGAGATCTGGACACCAAGAGAAAGTGGTACGGCAACTTCATCGACGACCACGATGCATTCGATCACAAGTTCTTCAAGAGGAGCCCGAGAGAAATGTCGTCCACGGATCCCCAGCATCGGCTGATGCTCCAGGCGGCATATCAGGCGGTCGAGCAATCCGGGTACTTCAGTATGAGGTCCAAGGACCAAGACAGGCACGTTGGGTGCTATATCGGGGTCGGCCTGGTGGACTACGAGAACAACATTGCGTGTTATCCGCCGACGGCGTATGCGGCGACAGGCAATCTGAAGAGTTTTGCAGCGGGCAAGATCAGCCATTATTTCGGATGGACGGGTCCAGGGCTGAGTAAGCAGATCTTCTCTTTTCTTGACGTTGTTGCGTTGCGTTTCGTTGCATTACGACTCATTTCATTCCCATCGATTCCATGCTCCGTGGTAGGAAATTTCTAGGAGGGAGGAGGAGAGGAGAGGAGACGAGTTCCCTTGGCAAGCCGTGTTATGTGATCGCTTGCTTGGGTAATCATCGTGACCCCTCCCTGTTGCTCACATCTCATCTCATCTCATCTCATCTCATCTCATCTCATCTCATTTCCTCTTCTCTTCTTTCTCGCCTCACTCTAGTCCAGCTCCCGTGTCGTTGTCTCTGTTATTGTCTCTAACGCCCTACCTCTTCTCCTGCTCCTCTCTACCTCTTCTCCTGCCCCTCTCTACCTCTTCTCTCATCTGTCGTCTATCAATTCTCCCAAACACATGTCTTGACTCTTTGTCTCTGTCTCTTCTCCTGTCTCTTCACTATCGATCAACTTGCTAATCGCATCGCATCGTAGCTATCGACACCGCATGCTCGTCGTCGGCCGTGGCTATTCATCAAGCATGCAGAGCCATTTTGACGGGCGAGTGCTCTGCGGCCCTGGCTGGCGGGGTCAACGTGATGACAAGCCCGGAATGGTTTCAGAACCTCGCGGGAGCCTCATTTCTCAGCCCGACGGGCCAATGCAAGCCGTTCGACGCCGAGGCTGATGGGTATTGTAAGTTGCTATTCTGATTTGAGGAGGTCTAATGTTCCTGTGTGTTTTTCCTATCCTGGTGTGATTTCGTACGGCGTGCTGGCGCAGGAATCCTTCGATCATGTTATACGACTACAGTACATTATCGCCATAATACCCATCGATACAATGCAGCCAGCTGTCGAACGAGATACATGGCTAACCTTGTGCTTTATAGGCCGCGGTGAGGCTGTTGGTGCCGTCTTCTTGAAGAAATTGTCAGATGCTATCGCGGACGGCAACCAGGTGCTGGGCGTCATTGGCGCCACGGGCGTTTATCAGAACCAAAACTGTACGGCCATTACAGTACCCAACGCCATCTCTCTCTCACAGCTGTTTCGCGATGTGACGGGCCGGGCAGGGCTTCAGCCACAGCAGATCTCCCTTGTGGAATGCCACGGCACCGGAACCCAAGTGGGAGACCCAGCCGAGTACGACAGTGTTCGCCAGGTATTTGGTGGTGCAGCTACAGGCCGCACCGACACCGTTTCACTGGGCTCAGTCAAGGGTCTTTTGGGCCACTCGGAGTCCGCCTCTGGAGTAGTGGCATTGATCAAGACGCTCTTGGTCATCGCCAAAGGAGCCATCCCACCGCAAGCCAGTTTCCACAACATCAATCCCGCAGTAAACCCGCTCCTAACAGACAAAATTGACATTGCAACAGAGCTGAAACCATGGGAACCACCGTTTCGAGCAG
Organism: Pseudogymnoascus sp. 05NY08; assembly: GCA_001662605.1. Classification (NCBI taxonomy): domain Eukaryota; kingdom Fungi; phylum Ascomycota; class Leotiomycetes; order Thelebolales; family Thelebolaceae; genus Pseudogymnoascus; species Pseudogymnoascus sp. 05NY08. The sequence goes on from KV458832.1 coordinate 140,781, forward strand.
CCCTGATCAACAACTATGGCGCATCGGGTTCCAATGCCTCACTGGTGGTAACTCAGGCGCCTTCCTCTATGGAATTCTCTAGGGTGGCTGTACAGTCCTCCACTGCTGAATATCCGTTCTGGCTCTGCGGGTTCGATGATCAAGGCCTACGGCGATATGCTACGAGATTTCTGGAGCTTCTCGAGTCAAAAACAATATGCGGCAATGAACTCAGCCTTGCCAATCTGTCTTTCCAGGTGTATCGACAGTCCAATCGATCCCTTGGTCAAGCCTTGCTGTTCAGCAGCCGCTCCATACAGGACTTAGAGGACAAATTGAGGGAGATTGGGACAGGAGACAGAGGCGTATCCACAATGTCGCGCCCATTATCAACTACTCCTGTCATCCTTTGCTTTGGGGGCCAAATATCCAGATCAGTTGGTCTCGACCAAGAGGTTTATGGTCACGTTAAGATCCTTCAAAAGCATCTCGATCACTGTAATGAAATCTGCATCTCATTAGGACAGGAAAGTATTTATCCAGATATTTTTCAGAAAGCTCCAATCACGGACATCGTCAAACTGCAAACCATGCTATTCGCTCTTCAGTATTCTTGCGCAAATGCTTGGATCGACAGCGGAGTGCAGGTTGCAGCCGTCGTCGGACACAGCTTTGGCGAGCTCACTGCCATGTGTGTTTCAGGTGTTTTGACCCTAAAAGACACGGTGAAGATGATTGCTGGTCGAGCACGCCTCATCCAAGACCAATGGGGCACTGATAAAGGAGCAATGATGGCAGTCGAGGCCAATCTTGAAGAAGTGGAAAAGCTTCTATCTGATACAAACGAGGCATACCCAGAAGAGTCTGTTGCAACCATTGCATGTAAGTGCAGATTTTTCCGGAAAGTCATTCGGAATTTTATTTTCTTCCCTGAGCCTAAGACAATTTGCCTCAGAAAGCTGTACTCTTTGGTATCGCTCAGATGCTCAGAAAAGTAGTAAACTGACTCCAAATGTCTGATCAACAGGTTTCAACAGTCCTCGAAGCTTCACACTTGCAGGTTCATCCAAGTCGATTGGCAATGTCCTAGACATCGGGAAGGAGAAAAAATTCTCACCTATTAAGATGAAACGGCTCAATGTCACTAACGCCTTCCATTGTCGACTCGTCGATCCTTTACTATCAGATTTGCAGAAGTTAGCGGAGCATATCGTTTTTCATGAACCCAAGATTCCACTTGAGCGGGCGACGAAAGATGATGCACCTCCTAATTTGAGCTCTACATTTGTAGCATCGCACCTGCGCGATCCCGTCTACTTCAATCATGCCATTCAAAGACTATCGACTAAGTATCCTTCTGCGATTTTTCTTGAAGCTGGTTCCAACTCGACCATCACGAATATGGCAAATCGAGCTTTGTCATCTCTGAAAGGATTCCACTTTCAGCCTGTCAACATCACCACCGACGGCGCGGTTAAGTTGCTATCAGATGCCACCCTGGCACTATGGAAAGAAGGGCTGGATATATCATTCTGTAAGTTTCATGTTCTAGGAAGAATACTTGCTCTTTTAGCGTCCTCCTGGATTGCTTGCTCCGACGTGCACGTCAAATTCCACATGTAGTCCTTGAATGCTTCAAATCAGTGAACTAACTTCAATTTTTTTTCTCCGATAGGGGCACATCACTCTATCCAAATGCCAGATTACCCACCTATTTTCCTTCCACCCTATCAATTTGAGAAGTCGAGGCACTGGATGGAATTGAAGAAACCAAGGAAAGTGATGAGTGAATTGCTGCCAGCACTTGCTGAAGCCAACAAAGCGCCACCTGCCCTCTGGACATACATGGGATATCAGGGTTCAACGCAAAATAGGGTCCGGTTTCGAATAAACACGACCAACGACAAATATCAGCGCTACGTCTCCGCCCATGTGATTGCACAGACTGCCCCGATATGCCCCAGCACATTTCAGCTTGTCATTGCCATAGATGCACTGATGAGCTTGGTGGTAGACGATGCGAAGACTTCCAAATTGTCGCCAGAACTCCACGGAATGGATAGCCATACGCCTATGGTCATAAACGACAGCAAATTCGTTTGGCTTGATGCAGAAAGGCATCATAGTGATCCTCTCATCTGGGACTGGAAAATTGCCACTTCCGACTCAGCTGTGGGCTCATCAGATGAAACTCTTCACGTCTCTGGAAGAATCGCCTTCCGGAATGTGGCCGATGCTGATTTTAAGGCCGATTTTGCCCGGTATGAACGCCTCATTGGCAGAAGGCGGTGTCTCGACCTCTTGGACGGCCATCAAGCAAATGGGGTGATTCAAGGGCCCCGAAACATCTACAAGGCATTTTCAGACATTGTGCAATACAATCATGAAGTTTACAAAGGGCTTGAGAAGATTTCTGGGACAGAGTCAGAGTCGGCGGGCCGTATTAGGAAGCAACACCTAGGAGAAACATGGCTGGACTTAGGCCTAGCCGACTCGTTTTGTCAAGTTGCTGGCATATTCTTGAACAGCATGACTGATCATTCAGACAACGAAATGTACATCTCGGACAGGATCGATCACTGGACGCGATCTCCACTAGTGACCACTCTTTCACAGCCAAAAATGTGGGAAGTTTTTGCCTGTCATCAACGCCCCTCGGAGAAAGAGTACATCAGTGATGTTTTTGCCTTCGATCCAAGCAGTGGTCAATTGGTAGAAGTGATTCTTGGAATTCACTATGTGCGTGTCTCCAAGGCCGGAATGGGAAAGCTCTTGTCAAGATTATCTCTTGAATCGAAAAATAACCATACAACATATTTACCGGCGCAGGTAGAGATTCCAAAAGTAAACGGCATAGTAAATGGATTTCATCAGAAACAGCCAGATCTTGCCTTTCAGCCCGCCCCAACGGAGTACACGTTATCCCAAACAACCCCGCCAGTCCAGGATATAGAGGGTCCTACACGAAACATGCTATGCAATCTTTCAGGCCTTGAGCCAGAGGCAGTCAAGATCGACTCTGACCTCGTGGACCTTGGAATTGATTCTCTGATGGGCATGGAACTGGCTCGAGAAGTTGAGGGCATGTTTAAAATCACTTTGGAAATATCCGATCTCCTGGACCTAACCGACTTTCAAAGTCTGATTGACTGCATCAAATCCACCCTTGGCATGCCAGACGGCGGGGTGTCAGATAATTGTGAGGAAATACTGATGGCCGAGACAAAATCCGAAGCCACCTTAGTAACACCAAAAGTCAACGGTGCGAAAATGGGGCCAGCAGCTAATGGGGCTCATTCCTACACAAAAGGGGACATGCCTTTTTCGGAATCACGAATTCCTGCAACAGTGGTCGTGGACATATTCTCAGAAACGAAACAAGCGACGGACGGTTTCATTGAAGAAAATGGATTTTCTAGCTATGTACATCACGTACTGCCCAAGTCGACTGAAATGTGCGTTGTTTACATTCTAGATGCCTTCGAAATATTAGGGTGCTCCCTGCGTACTGCCCAGCCAGGCCAGATCGTTGACCGGATTCAGCATCTCCCGTTTCATGAGCAATGCGTCGATACGTTCTACGATCTTTTGGAAACCGCACGACTCGTTGACTTGGATGGCCCCAACATAGTCCGAACAGCTATTGCAACCCCAAAGAAATCCGCACAAACATTGTTGGAAGAGCTTCTCCGCGACTCACCCATTCACGGTTATGACCACAAGCTCACCGCTATAGCTGGCAGAAAGCTTGCAGAAACCTTGACCGGGAAAGTCGATGGGGTGCAGCTCATTTTCGGTGATCCAGACACAAAAGAGGTGGTCTCCGGAATGTATGGCAAGTCTCCTATCAACGTGACATGGATCAAACTAATGGAAGATTTCCTAACTCGATTCCTGCTCCGTGTTCCGAAGCAAGAAGGCCCGATCAAGATATTAGAGATGGGGGCAGGCACTGGAGGCACCACGGCAAGACTCGTTCCACTCCTTGCCAGTTTAGGCGTGCCCTTCGAGTATACAATAACCGACTTATCTGCATCTCTTGTTGCTGCTGCTCGAAAGCGCTTTAAGCAATACCCATTCGTGAAATTCAAGGTACTCGACATTGAGCAGCAACCAACGGGAGACTTTGTACACAGTCAGCATCTTGTGATTGCTACAAACTGTGTTCACGCCACGCATAGCTTAGCGACATCTACAAAGAACATCCATACTCTTTTGCGTCCGGATGGTCTACTCATGATGCTTGAGATGACCAAGACGCTGCCATGGATTGACTTGGTGTTTGGCTTGCTCGAGGGATGGTGGCTATTTGATGATGGCCGTAAGCATGCTCTTGCGCCTCCAGAGATCTGGGAAGAGACTTTGCAATCGGTTGGGTATGGTTATGTCGATTGGACTGATGGGCATCTCCCTGAGACCGCAATTCAGCGTATCATCATTGCCCTTGCGTCTGGGCCAAGATATGAACGGGTACTTACGCCCCCCAAACTCCTTCCAAGCAATACAACTGACTTTGATGCCCGTCAAGTTGTAGTCGATTCATTCGTCGAGAAGTATAGCCAAGAGTTCATCTCGCAAGGCGCTTTGAATACAATCGAGGGCAGGAACGACAGGGTTGATACATGTGTACTTGTTACTGGAGCGACAGGAAGTTTGGGTTCCCACCTTGTTGCATATTTCGCCCGCCAGCCCAATATCAAAACAGTAATCTGTCTGAACCGACCGAAGGGAATTGGGCGTGTACCCCGGCAGCAGCTGGCTCTAGAGTCAAGAGGCCTCTTCCTCAACTCGAGTGAATTATTAAAGCTCAAAGTACTTGAATGCGATACATCCAAATCAAGACTGGGCCTTGCCAACGACGAATACACAGACCTGGTGAACTCAGTGACGAATATTGTCCATAATGCATGGCCGATGAGTATCACGCGCCCGGTCAAAGCATTTGAATCCCAGTTCAAAGCCATGCGGAACTTACTCAATCTTGCCCAAGAATGCTCTGATAAGCATCTTCCTAAGGGACACAGGTTTGGGTTCCAGTTCATCTCATCGATTGCGACAGTTGGTTGTCATCCTTTCGTCAGCGGGGAGACACTCGTACCAGAGGAGAGAATGACAGTGGAATCAGCGATGCCAACAGGATATGGGGACGCCAAACTGATCTGTGAGAGGTTGCTGGATGAAACTTTGCACAAGTGCCCTTCAAGATTTCGGCCTATGGTTGTACGAATTGCGCAGATTGCTGGATCAAAGACAAGCGGCCACTGGAATCCAGTAGAGCATCTTGCTTTCGTCATTAAATCGTGTAAGACTCTAAAAGCTATTCCTGACTTGAGTGGGGTTTGTATTTCTTCTGAGCTTTTGAGGTCTATCCTAATAGGGCTATAGGATCTATCATGGTATCCTGTGAACGACGTTGCAGCCACCTTAGGAGAACTTCTCCTCGGGGATGTGACACCCTATCCAATCTACCACATTGAGAATCCAGAGCGCCAGTCGTGGAGTGAGATGATTGAGGTGCTAGTTGAACTTCTGAATATTCCACGCGCCAACATTATCACATTCGAAGCATGGCTCGACCGGGTTCGGCAATTCCCTCCGAGCTCCGCAGATACTGAAAATCCAGCTGCCAGATTGGTTGAGTTCCTCGAAGCACATTTTGTGCGCATGTCTTGTGGTCACTTGATTCTTGATACAGCTCATAGCAGGCAGCATTCGGAGACGCTTAGGAATTCAGCGCTAGTAGGGAGAGAGCTAGTAGCAAAGTATGTGCAGGCTTGGAAGGAGATAGGGTTCTTGCATGATTGAAATGGGATATCAGGTTTGAATAGAAGAACGTCATCTTACGGAAAGCCAGTTTAAATTACATGTGAAATAACATGACGCTTCTCAATCTGATAGAATATCAAGAAGCTCCTTTTCACCCTGAAGTTGAGCCGCCTGTGCGGGTGTCAGACCGTTGAAATCTTTGATGCTTCTGTCCGCTCCCCTCTCCAGTAGCCATTCCAACTTCTCTCGACTCCCGAGCGCGACAGCTTGGTGAAGAGCGGTCCTGGAACCACCGCGAACTCTCAGAGGGTCGGCGAGTCTCAACGGAGGATGCACATACAGAAAATGCCAAGACCCTGCGATGGCTTTCACCTCGTGGTAGTGCAGGGCATAATGGGATCAAGATTTTCCAGTAGAAGGAATTGTATGCCTCTGAGAAGTTAGGGTTAACCCTAACCCTAAAGGTCAACATCGTTGATTTGATCGAATGGGGACGATGTGGTAGTGAGGGAAGAGTTCGGACCTTTTGTGATGTAGAAGAGCTGCAAGCCTACGCCAAGGAGACAGGCAAGATATTTCGCAATATGTTCCACAAAGAAGGCAGCAATGTTGTCTTGAGACACCTGCTTCGAAATATCTTTCGAGTGAGCTTGTGAAACATAAACAAGGTCGTTATAAGGTCGGACAGTGGAGTTACATCTGTAAATGCTGTTATCCCGCTGAGGACATGAAGATATATTAACTGGCTGATACGCAAAGCAACATCTCTCATCGCATGTGCCGCGTTCGAAGTATTATCTATTTATGATGTCGTAGATCCCGCATCTTCCCGCTCTACCTTCTCATCCTCGTTCTTTGCATTTTGCTCACGCAGCTAAGCCTGAGGTAGTGGAGACGGAGCTTCTCGTTGCGAAAAATTAACATTTCAACGCCTTCGAATGTTATTCGGTCGGCGACTTGTTTTTACTGATGGTATTCGAGGTAGTAGATGAGAGGTGAAGAAGTGAAGAAGTCTTGCTGGGGAACGTGGACCCTTGCACAGTGCTAACCCTTTGTAGATGTCTGAGAAGCAATCTGCCTTGAGATGACAACCTATGTTCTCTGTACTGTGTGTCTAGACCTTTACATTATCTCTATAACTAACGCGTTTACTAAGGGAGATAATTTAGTCCTAGAGTACTATAAAGGTAAGCGCTCTAGTTTTGCATATACTATTTATACATGCTATCTAAAGGACAGGACGTTTACACACGTCGTCTTTCTACTCTAGTGTCTATAAGTGTAAGGATGTCTTGTGCCTCAGGGCTGATGCGGATGGGTTGCGGGTCAGGTGACGGGCGACAAGGCAGCTTAGCCGAGTCGGACCCCATTCGGGTACATAAGGGGTAGGAAGCCTTACGCTCCTCCTTCATCTTTTTTGTATCCTTCGTAGTAGACCTATAGGATTGCACTGACTTATATCCGACTCGCACTCCTATATGCCACTTCTCGTGATACGGTGCCCTGTGTCCTTACAAACTTGCTTAGGATGACAACTCGCTTGTGAAATACGTTACTGTTTTAATTTTAAAGTAACCTGTTTAATACATTTGAAGATAATAGGATTAAGGTTAAATTTAGGGGCTAAAACTACCTAAAGCTAGCTATTTAAACAGTTCTTAAGTAAATTACTTTAAACTTTAAATAAACACTTTAGCAGCTTATAAAGGACCAACTGTATAACTTATTTTTATATGTTATTACAATAGTGTTGCTAAGATATAGCGTTCTAAAATTCACTATTTTTAGTAAGGATTTTAGTAGCTCACTTGCTTATGTGGCTCACTTACATGTAAAATACGTTATTATATTTTATTACTATCTATAGTTAAGCCTTAAAATACTTAAATACTATTTAGTAAGGATTTATAAGAGTATTTACTAAATACTCCTATATTATAAGTATTTAGGCAAACCTTAAATACTATTTAAATACTATTTAGGGAACACTAATAGTAGGTGTAATAAGACAAGATAGGATAAGATAGGAATAGTAGGCGTAATGGGATAGGGATAGGATAGTAGGCGTGTGTAACGAGATAGGGACAGTCTATGTAACAGGATAGGAGCAACACGCGTAATGGAATTAGTTATAATCGTCATAGATTTAATAGACTAATCGTACTAATTTCATTTATTCAACCCTGCTAGCGTATACTTCTAAACTATAAACCGCGCGGCCAACATCCCTAGATCTATTTAGACCAAGCGCCAGATCCCATCAGCCTCCTCAATCTTAATCTCGCGTCCCTCATCGATACTCCTCCTGCCAGCCTCTAAGATCGCCGTCGTCGCAATGGTGTTCTTAAGAGTAGGAAGACCCCTCTTGTCCAAATCGTCGAGGGTGGCCCTGCCCTCCTTAAGCGCCTGGATACCATCCACAAACTTCTCGAAACTGATGTACCCGTAACCAGTTTGTCCTGCAAAGTTGCCCTCCTCGTCTGGTGCGTAGCGCATGTAGAATGGGTTGTACCACATAAGCTGTCCTGCAGAGTCGTCCGCGACGTCGTAACCACGCTTCGCCTGGTTGATTCTAATCTCGCCGCCCGCAGCCATGTAGTGGAAGTACTGGTTGCTGTGGACGCCAGCCTTCAGAGGCGCAGTCCAAGACGCGGTGTAGACGCCGGTGGCGACGCGAGCCGGGTCGCTCTTCTTCACCCATGTAACGAGGAGGGTGATGGTATCTTCAGTTACGGGGTCGCAGCCCAGGTCGGTGGCTCCACCCTTGGAGGCGGTCGCGGTGACCTTGGTTGGGATATATCCAAGCTGCTGCACCATGCTGTCGCAGATATCGATGTGGTGGGAGTTGAGGTAGTATGAGATATCCGAGTCCACACCGGCCCATGCCTTGAACGTCTCGAGCTGAGACTTTGGCTGCGACATGTACGAGTAAAAGTAGTCAAAGTCGCCGAGTTTCTGGGCCTTGAATTTGGCATCAGCGTAGGCTGCGTCGAAGCGCTTGTGGTGCTCGATGAAGACAAAGACACCGTTCTTCTTGGCGGCTTCGACGAGTTGCTGGTGATGTTCGAGGGTCTTGGTGGCGGGCTTGGTGATGAGCACGTGGATTTTGCGCTCAATGGCGTAGAGGGCAATGGGGTAGTGAGTGGTGTCGGGGGTGAAGATTGTGATGGCATCGCCGGGAGAGAGTGCATCAATGGCAGTCTTGTAAGCGTCTGGGTCGCGAGCGTCATTCGCCGGGAACGACTCAAACGACGTGTCGAGGCCGTTGTAGGCATCGGTGATGTTCTTCTTCAAATGCTCCCCTTGAAGTTGTCAGCACGATGTTTGTTTCCAGTATCTCCAGGGTGTCTCACTAATCGCGGGGAATTTGTTTCCAGAGACGCCGACCATGCTCAGTTTTCCAACCTTGCCACGTCGGCGCAAGTCGAACAGTGTCAAGCCAACAACACCAACCTTCTTGTCGGAGCCGGAAGCCTTGCCATCAACGAAGCCGGTGGTATACTCTCCAGTTCCAACCTGATTGAGTCAGTCAGCAACAGCAAATGCGCGTAAAACAGAGAAATAACTCACCATGAGCACATTGAGCGGCGCAGCCGCCTCGGTCCTGACTGGAAGATCAGACATCTTTGCAATATGAAGAGGGGTATATAGTGTGAGAAGGGCGAATAGTCTCGCAAACAACCAACACTCAAACACGAGAGATCGGATTGAGATACAGCAACGGGTATGAAACTCGCAGTAAATAATATGATTCTTTTCTTTATATACAGGAAGGAAAAAGGATCTCCTTTAGAAGCCAAGCTGCTGCGAGAGCACGTTTGGGGTTGGTGAGGGGCAGACGGAGACCGACGCGCGGAACCGGAACGCGGAACGCGGGGCAACTGTCAACCACCGGCGATGCGGCTAATTAATCTTCCATTTTATTTTTCCGGGGTCGGGAAAGTCAGTTACCAAGGTATCTTTCCTCTATCAATCGGAGATTCATCGACGTCGTCTTTTTCTAAATTCGTCTGTTCCACCAGCTTTATTATAAAGCAGTTTGTCGAAGACTTTATGCATATTTCTTTTGCTACCAGCTATTGGAGGATGATCTATTGATCTATATACTTTTCTCTCAGAACCCCCATTCTTCACCAGAACAGCTTCGGCCTTTTCAGATCCTCAGTCGGCGGGTACCCTCGTATGATGGAAACAGCGAATGCCGCAAATATACCCCGAGAAGTGCGCGATTTGTGTTGGGTGATCCCCCTCGGCCCCGTATCTGGTTACTACATAGGCTAATATAGAGGATACTGAGCCTGATGTGTGCAGGAAAAGTGTGATCGGGGTGTATTTCGCTGGATAATTCGGGCGAGCGCCGACTTTCCATTGCCGGGCTAACGTGGTACCCCCACGCCCTAGCCGCCCACAACATTGGTGGAATATTTTGTTTCCGTTCGGTCGACGCCAAAATGCTGCTCTGGCCAATGACTTTCGAGGCTCCGGCACCCACTGCCAGGCGCGCAGTCGACCTTTTTCAAAAGCGACCAAGCCCGTTCTCCGAAATATCATCATCAACAACGCGGCACTGCCCCGCCTCAGTGCCCCTCTTGCTCCTCTATTTCTCCCCTCCTTCTCCTCGCGCTCTGCCCCTCGTGCCCCTCGTGCCCACCGATAACCCCTCATCCCACTCTTTGGCCGCCCATCCACTGCCATGACTGGTGGCTGGCTCTTCGCATCCCGCTAAGGTACTCCAGATTTCCAGAGGCAATATGACCTACACTTGAACATCTGCTGCTGTAACATATAGTCGCGATGATGGATGTGGGGCTTCCAGCACCCCACCAATACTGTCCTTCTGCCCCGGGATCTGATGGGATGCATTACTACATTTGGGGGCAAAGGTTTAGTCACACAACTGGAGCTGCGATTTCAAAAGAAACTCTTCTCACAGGACCAGCGGCCCAGATATAACCCGAAGCCCCGGTGGACATGCCTTGAATCAATCCAAGGTAGGAGTGGCGAGCAGGTGATCGAATTGGGCCCGAATACATGATGACGGATATGCTGTGCGCTCTACAACAATTTATTCTTCCATTCAGTGTGAAGGGATCTGCCATTGAGTTGCTTTTAGCTTGGTCAAGTGGCGCCTAAACAATTGCCTCGATGGGGAAGGCTGCAAAACACCTTGTCACCCGCCGGGGTATGCGGCGAGAAGCGGCATGGAAGCTCTCGACGGACACCTCCTTCGAGACGAAGTGTCATGCTCCAAAGCCCACGGTAACGTCCCACTAACGCTCCGATTCCGCCTGCGGCACCACCTCGCTGTATGTTTCTCCGCCATGGATTCTTCCGGGGTAATTGATTCGTATATATTTCTGTTATACCCGGTTTCCCTTCCACGTTTCGTGTTTGTCCCTTTCCCATACTTCCTACATAGTAGACCTCATCTTTTCCATCTTTGAGCTATCGAATACCATCTACTACTACTACACATTCCCAGGTAGCAATACAAGATGTCGTCCTCCATCCCGAACGGTGCTGCCGCAAATGGATCGAGCAATGGCTCCGCGGCCCCCGCATCGCGGCGGCCTCTCCTCCCCGGCATATACGCGCCGACACTGAACTTCTTCCACGCTGACACCGAGGAGCTGGATCTTCCCACTATCGAGCGCCACACTGTCCGCCTCGCACGTGCGGGTCTCAAGGGACTTGTGACCATGGGATCCAACGGCGAAGCTGTCCACCTCACCAGCGCCGAAAAGACGCTGGTAACACAAACCCACCGCAAGGCACTCGACTCCGCTGGCTTTGATCAAATACCCATACTTGCTGGCTGCTCTGCCGGTTCCATCAGGGAGACCATCGTCCTGACCAAGGAAGCCGAAGCCGCAGGTGCCGAATACACTCTCATCCTACCACCCTCCTACTACCGTGCCGCCATGGACACAGCTGCAATCAAGGCCTACTTCATTGGCGTGGCAGACGAGTCGCCTCTCCCCATCATCATCTACAACTACCCCGGTGCCGTCTCCGGCATTGACCTCGACTCGGACGTGCTCATCGAGCTAGCCCAGCACCCAAATATCATCGGCACAAAGTTCACCTGCGCCAACACCGGAAAACTGACCCGCGTGGCTCTTGCTACAGACGCAGCAACACCAGCGAAGCCAACCGGATACATGGCGTTCGGCGGCATGTGCGACTTCACGGTCCAGACACTCGTCTCTGGTGGCAGTGGTGTGATTGCGGGTGGCGCAAACGTGCTGCCAAAGGTATGTGTCAAGATCTGGGAGCTCTGGGAGCAGGGGAAATTCGATGAGGCGATCGCGTTGCAGAAGGTACTCAGCAAGGGCGATTGGGTGTTGACGAAGGGAGCTGTGCCTGGAACAAAGGCAGCTCTACAGACATACTTTGGCTACGGAGGCTACCCAAGGCGGCCGCTCGGTAGGGTAAGCAAGGAGGGTGTTTCGGCGCTGGCTGCGGGTGTCAAGGAGGTCATAGATGTCGAGAACAGCTTGTGAGGAAGTGTCTGAGACATACGGTGGTGTTTGTGGTGCGTTTTTGGGGGGGGGGTTCAAGGGCATAAATCCTTGGGGCGGATTTCAAAGCCGTCGTCGTATTGTCGATATAAGAAAGAGGTTTAGCACAGTGCTAGATTACTTTACGCTCTCTAAATTGTAAATGCAGAATAATACAGAGACATTGATGAATCCGGATATTAGATGAAGTTTGTTGCCGCTTATACTTTGAGAGATATGATGTTCCCATCTTTCGCCCACTCGGCGATCCATCAAGCGTCCTCATAATCCATGGCCACCAGCACCCACCCACCCATACACCCCACATACAACATCACCTCGCCTCTAGCAACGCCCCATTCGCTCGCCACACACCCATCTTAGATTGGCTACTGTGGCACGGCAGCCAACGACCAGCCTAGGCCTCACGGAAAAGTGCGATCATGGCCTTATCGGTATATAGTTTCTTGTACTACAGTGCGGGGTCAGTATAATACTCTACCAGGATACGGATTGGCAGCGGGGTACGAGGTGAGGCGACTGGGATTGTGCTCTACCTAGTATTGGTATGTCTCGATTGAGAAAGACCTCACGTGCTTCGTTTGTCCTATGATAATGGCCTTGTAATACGAGAGTCGTGTAAGACGAGGGCAACTTCAAAATCACAATCACTTTGTCCTCTGTCATCACGCACATCAATCAGGGTGTAGGATCCGTGTAGGTATTATCATTCATAACCCGTGCCGTTTGTCCGTATATTAAAATGTGCGCTCATACATACATACATATATTCCCCCGCAAAACCCCCACAGTCCCGCTGTCCCTATCCATGCCCCCACCATTTCTCCAAAAATAAAAACGCCCGATTCCCAGTCCCAGCCGGAAATCAATATGTATTGTTTGAGGCCGAGCGCTTTCCCATGTTCGTTTACCCATTTTGTATGTAGGCCGTCAGAAACGTCCATCGATGAATTTAAGAAATCTCGCAAGCTTCGATGGCTGCGGTTTAAACCACAATGAACTCTCCATCAACTTCCCTCATCCACTTCTCCCAGGCAAACACCTCGTGTCTCGTCAGTCCCTCGCTCTCCCCCCAAATACGCTCAAGCACTTCCAGTCCGGCATGGTTATTCCCATACCCGCCTCTCCTCGCAATGCCTCTGCATCGCTCACGCACCACATTGCGCTCCACCTCCCCAACCGCCTCACTGCCCGCGATAAACAACGGCCACAACAAGAACTTCCCCATCGCATCACATCCCTCCCCTGCCCCCTCCCCAAGACTCGTAACGTAGAAAAGCACCTGGCTAACATGTTGCTGCATGGTAATGTGCCCAGTAGGCAGATGTGGCGCGGCAAGGCGCTCGGTGTATAGTAGGGCCGCGTGGCGGAAGGCCTCCGAGACGTATCCGAAGTCGCGTATCTGATTCGGAGAGGGGACCAGAGGGTGCAGCGACGCGAGGAGGGTGGAGGGGGAGAAAGTCCACGTCTGCAGCGCGTGGCGTGTCGTGCGCCATTCTGTCCAGAACTGGATTCGTGGGTCGGAGGAGGGAGGCGGGGTTGGTGGGGGTTCGATGTATGAGGTACTTGTGGATGAAGGGAATTGCTGGGCATATTGCTTGTAGAATTCCGTAAGGATTGGAGCGGAGGTCTGCGGGGGTGGGTTCAGGGTCGGTGGGGTATGAGTGCTTTGGAGAGGGTCGAGAACTGGTCGATTCTGTGCGAGGAGATTGAGTCGGCCGAGGCTGGCGATGGTGGCGAAGAGCTTTCCGTCACACCCCGCCAGATTCTCGAGCGCGCATGAAGACGTCCAGGGAGAGGCGATCATGTCAAGATAGCCCCCGTGGAGCTGAGCCTCACGATCATTAACGGTCGCGGTAATAGCGTCGAAGAACGTAAAGATGCTCTCCATCCAGCCCCAGTTGCCCGTCTGAACCCCCGAGGAGCGCATCCCGAGTAGCTTCTTCACGCCGGCGAATTGGGTCCTGAACTGTGCGATGCCAGTTTCGCACATGCGATAGTGGCAGAGCATTAGCAGCGTTGCGAGAACCGCATCGTGTTTTGCGAGGGAAGGACTTGAGAGCTGCGCATTGAGAAGAGAAACAGCGAGGCTACGGTGGTGATACTCCTCTTGCACAGACGCGTCGTCTAATGGCGTTTCAGAAGCGCTAGATGTATTCGATGGCCGTCGGATGTTATATGACCCTGTGAAGTCTTGTCTCTCTTCAGATGGCTGATTCCAACTGTGCTGGCCAAGGCTCTGCTTCCTCCTCATCCGGAGATTGCACGAGGCGAGTGCGCAGATTGCATGCTGCAAGCTTTGGCTCTCTGTCGCGAGGCTCAAAATGTGCTGCCTGTACGGATTGCTCGGGCTATCAATTGCCACGGTCACGGGGCAGATGATCTTCTCGTAGTAATTCAGGTAGAAATTCAGTCGCGGGGATACATCTGGTAGGAGCCCAATATTGAGGGACTCCGGTATGCGATTCGTTACATCTTGGTGCTGCCGCGTATAGTCATCATCCTGGACCGACGTCCACGAGCTTTTGCTCATGTGAGAGCCTGGCATAAACTGCTCGGAGCTATGAGAATGAGACATTCCTGCAAAGTTAGCACTCTCTACCTTTGGTGTTGGTACGGGGAACTCACCAAGTACGTCCTCGTCATAGTCTGTGTCGGAGACATTGCAGAGGCCAGGCGACGTAGCCAACCGTCGGCTCTCGGAGATGTCGAACAATGCTGGGTGGGAATTGAGGCTCGAGCTGACGTCCGAGTGAGGATAAAACATGTCCGGGTACGAAGTCGGCCCTCGGTGGTCTCCAGACGTTCCATACAGGGCGCCATGGTCCATCGATGCAGTCTGAGGGTAGCTTTCATACATACTCATCTGGTTATTCAGATAGGGCACATCCTCCACGTGAAATGGCTGGGCAATAGGAGAGTATTCTGCGTCACTATACGCGCTCAACGAGGCACTAGATGGAGACAACAGGTCATCGCCGTATCTGATCATGGGCGGCTGAAGACGATGCAGTGAGTTCCGAATAAGATGTCCCTGGTTTTCGGCTGGGGTGGCACTCCTCACGTGAAGGTGCTCATGGGACGAGCTCCAATCCGAGTTGGGACCCGGGGAGTGCAGCAGGTTCGGCGACTTGGGATTCATGTGCACGAAGTCGTAGCTTGTATACGGCGAGGCCAACCGCGGGACCTCTCTCTCTTTCTTGATTTCAATATCATCGTCCCCAGCATGCCCTTCCACCGCCAACCGGTTGAGGGACGACGTAGCTCGTGGCCGCGTGTAGCTTCTCGTCGGCGGGCTCTTAACAGCCGGCGCGGATTTGGCGACGGGCAAAGACAGGCCACGGAGCTTGCCACGGCTGGCAACCCCGACTCCCCACGTCAGCTGCGTCTTGTAGCCCGAGCAGTCGTTGCCAATTTCCAAGCACGGCGAGCAGTACGGCCGGCGGCGGTCACACTTCGCGTTGCGTTTATGACAGGCGAAGCAGTCGTCGGCGGCGCCGCTGGCGGGAGCTCTTCTCCTTCGTTTGCGGGGAGCGGCGTCACAGGCTGCTGAAGTTGTTGGCGGACATGGGAGCGGCACCGTCATGTTTGGCTAAAGGGAGTGCCTAAATGTGGTGCATCAATTCGGAGAATGGGAGGTCGGGGTCGTCAAGTCGCTCGGCAGTAGCTTGATCGTGGTGAATGCTTCATATATATGATCGTTCTGAGGAAGGAACGAACGAAGAGGTGAGGAATGAGGAAGGACAGGCGGTCAGTCAGGTGGTGTATGCGGGCATTGGGCTGTATATGAGAGTGCAATGACGAAATATGAAGGGTATCTCCGTTGAAGCAGAGGAGATGTGGAAATGGACCATAGATAGATAGTAGTAGCTCGCTGGAGTCGGTCGGGTTGCTTGTCTCTGGTGTGTGGGGGGATGAAGGGAGGGGAGTGGAGTCGCTCTGAGGAGACAGGTGTAAATGCGGGACTGATAAACCCGAGTCGTTTAGTGGAGAGTGGGAGGAGGGACGAGGGACGAGGGGATTTGCCTTTTCTCTTGATCAGCAATGCATTGAGCGAGCGATTCAACAGGGCTAGGTAGCTTTGTCTCCAGGCCGTCCGTCCTAGGTATTGGAGCAAGTGTCAAGGTGGGAGGGGCCAATTGGAGAGGAGGGATATGAAGAAAGTGGGCGTGGGGAGGGGGTAGGGGGGCGTAGGGGGTGATACTGTATGAGGGAGGGAGGGAGGGAGGGACGAAGGATGGAAGTGGGAGGAGGAGGAGGAGTAGGAGGAGGGAAGAGGATAGAGCGAACGAGCGAACGAGGGATCGAGCGACGGTTTGATTTTTGGGGTTGGGGTAAGTATAGTTGGGGATATGCGGGAAGCGGTATTGTACGTACAGTACCGTACTAGATAGTACAGGGAGTACCATGGTACAGTACATTAGCAACATTAGCAACATTAGCAAGAGTTGATTGATAGTGTTAGTGTGTTAGTGTGTTAGTGTATGAGACGGCGGCGGCATTCAAAGGAGAACTGTTCCGGTTGAATTGAGAAGTGGTGAGCTATAACACAGGGCTATAACACAGGGCTCTGCCGTGTATACCATACCAGCCGTATATATCACAATGCACCTATACACAGTCAGTATACAGTCTGTATACAGCGAGTCCACAGTACTGTCTATACGTACGAACGAAGTACAGCATGGTATGAGGTTAGGATGGTGGTGGGTTTTGGAGAGAACCCCCCCCTGCCTAGGGGACTGTAGCTCGGTTGGGGTTGGGGATGGCTTCGGTGTGTTTGTCCCTGTAAGTGCCAGTTAACAAGGGTTTCATTCCATGTACGCGCTATGAAATGCACATGGTGCATTCCGTACAGGCAAAGTACTCTGTGTACAATGCATGTACGGAATCTACGGAATCTACGAAAAGTACATGCGAAGAAGGGGTACCTACCTCCTTTATCTTCCCAAGGATCGCTGGTTCCACTCATTTCCTGTTTGTTTACAGGCTTAGAGGCATACTTGATCTTTTAAAGTTTGGCCTCGCACCTTCCAATCCATGTCTCAGAGTCTCAGACCTGCCCGGTTCAACCACGACCCGTCGGTCGTGTGGCTTGCGAAAGTGAAAAACTCAACTTCCCATGTGCACTGTGCACAGTGCACAGTCCCTTCCTGACCGGCTGTATCAGAGTTTAGAGTATACGGCACGGAGAAATAGAGTGTCAAGATTTGGTTCAACCCTTTTAGAGCGACAACCAAGGACGCCGAACAAACTGTCGTCATGCTGGTACACGTACAGAACTGTTCTGTTCGGCGTGGAGTTCATGCACGCACAACTGCGTCCGTGGTGGTTGGAGTGGGGGGAGTATCAGGGCAAGTTCAACAAGTTCAACAAGTCCAACGACTAGGTCGGCGCTAGAAGAGGCACCGAAGGCTGTGAGCCCAGCCTGTCCTCCCCGAGCCATCCCCACGCCACGCTGACCGCCGCACCAAGGCATTGTCCCGGATTGAAAGAGGATGGGAGATGGGAGGGAGGACAAGCAATCCTGCTGCTGTGAATCATGCTGTGCTCTCAGTCGATGCTGTGCCAGGACAAGCTGACGTTGGAGGCAGTACTCGTCCTCTTCGCCCCCCGTTGTCCCCGCGTCCTCGGCCGTGCCATTCCCCTTCCCCGATGCCCCTCCCACCATCTCTGGCTCCCATCCCACGCAACCGAGCACCAGTACTGTGTGTGTATGATTGCCTGGTAACAGTGGTAGAAGCCCCTTCGGAAAACCTTCGGAAATCAGTAGTTCCTGCACCTAAGTGGGCGCTTATCGTCGGTGGGGAAGCTAAACCATGAGCTAAGGGGAGGGAAGAGGGTACAAAAAGGTAACTCTGAGGGCTCTGAGAGGTCAAAGGAGCGAGACCAGGGCAAACCTGGACAGACCAGAGCCTTCGAAGCCCAGCGCCATCTATCTGTCAACAAAAGTGCCTTGGCACATCCCATCTCACTTTCCCCTTCCCGACTGACGCTAGTACTGTACTACATGTACGTACGTGTCGAGTGTGTGTGACTTCCTTGTACTTTTGTAAGTCAGCGGTGGAGGGATCCGCGGAATCGACCGCCAGATAGACCGCGGGGGAGCACGGGGAGGAAGGCGCGGTCTGGTCTGTCTCGTCTGTCTGGCTTCTAATAGTCCTGTAGCTGCACAACGCTGGCTTGGGAGACGGGCTGGCAATTGACAGTTTCACTGTTTCGTGAGCAATGGTTGGTGGATTCGACATTGATTCCAGCAGTCCGGCCGCCGTAACCATAACGGCGACCGCCGTTTCGATCTGGGCGTTGCTCGGCAGATAGTTCAGCCACTCTTCCCGTTCCCCAGACCCAAGATCTGTCTTTTTATCCCGTCGTGCTACTGTGCCTGATTGTTCTGCGCGATGGGGGATGCGGCTGCAGCGACATGATTGACAGATTGATGGTCGGTGTTCCCGCTGTGAAAGACCGCCGCACCACAGCGTCATGCTGGCTTGTCTCGCTGAAAATAGCAACGATGGTATGATATTCGCCATATTGTCTCAAAGGAGGCCTCGGATACAGGAAAGGAAGGACCCAGGCCAGGACCCAGGCCAAGACAAGGAAGAGATGACAGTCTATCGCGCAAGTTCAGCATTTGTACCGTACAGTGCAGCAAAGTAGAGTACGTGCCATGGTACGCGATATACCGATAGACAGCACAGCGAGTACTTGCCTGGGTCAATGGTGTGTCGCATGTGGTGGTGGAAGGTCTCATCAAGTCTCCTTCGCTCTTGCTGCAGCTATTCTAGAGAACTGTTCAGTATAAACCAGCATAACCCCGAGAGTCAGGTACAACGCAATACTTACAGAGCGACTAGAAAGATCCCCGAATAATCCTAGAATCATCGCCGAATCATCCCAGACGGACCTTGTACTCTGTTCGTCCTGTAGCGGGGTCGTGGGAACGTTACATGCCTTTCCTGGGTTAGTTTCTAGTGTTGGAGACGGTGAACAAGGATTAGGGGGAAGGGTGGTGAAGGGAGGTGTGTAGGGGTTGTAGGGAGAGTGTAGGGGGGTGGAGGTGGAGGGCTTTCTGTACCGTATGGAGGACACTCCAACATCATAAATGCTATTTTATAGTACTATACCGTGCTGTACAATATTATCCAGTACTTTACTTACATACCTTCCAGTATAGTATAAACAGTATCTCTGGATAAGCCTTGCTTGCCAATTCTCCCCTAGCTATGTTTCCTTCTTCTGTCTAGGTATCTTCACCGATGTCTCTGATTCTGACGACCTACCAGATACTCTATTATACTCTAGTAGGACGAAATAGCTCCCTTCGAACCCTGTAGAGAGGATCACCGACTCTCTGTCCCTGAGATCCGAAACTACGCACCAACCCGCTAATCTCACTTTCTACTAAAAAAAGTAGTCAGGTCAGTTCAGCACGGTCACTTGCTGGAACCACAGTAAAAACAAGCACGGGCGTATGGCACGGCCATTCTGTACCTATCGGCAGCGCATATTCATACCCCCCCCCCCCCCCGGCATTCCAAAGCGCGACTATTCCGCATCGAACGGCTCGCGGAAACCTGTGGGCATGGCGCGTCGACGTTGCCAAGGGTAAGGATCGTTGTGGTGGGAAGGCCCTACCTACTTAAGTATTACTCCAGCGTGCACAGCACCATCCCACCAAGCTTCAGCCAGCTGTCTTGACCGTCAGCCCCGAGTGAGACGCTGCGATGTTGCGCTGCGTTGGCTGGGACTGCTACTCTACAGCAGATTTGAAATAATAAGACCGAGGCCCTAAGAAAGGCCGCGCCCGTGATCTGGTGGTGGTGGGTGGTGGGCGCGACAACTGCGAGATCGACTTACCCGTCCAAGTGGCGCTGGTTG
>KV458832.1:160989-197167 GCA_001662605.1 Pseudogymnoascus sp. 05NY08
GGGGGGGGGGGGGAAGTACCGTACTCTACTTTTAGGGTACCGCTCGCTGAAAGGTAAAAAGTACAGGGGACACCAGGTCCTGTCACCACAAGAGACCATAAGCTATCTATCTGTCAGATGCTTTATCATCCTTCATCGTCGATTTAATGCTCGCCACATTCTTCTAGTCAGCTCCGCACGCGACTGGGCCATTCACCCGTCTGACTGTATAAACAGCCGTGGAGGGATCAGTCCATGTCGTGTCTATGGCTTCGCTTTATCACCCAGTCCCAGCCCCCAAATGTTCTAACCCCAGTCCCCCCGTCTCACCGATGCCCTCCCAACTCTCGCCGCCACGGGCCACGAACCCCACCGCATCGCGCATGGCAGCAGCATCGCCAGACACGCGAAGACATGGCGGCCGCACTAGTGCCGCCACGCCAACGCCACCGAATGTCTGGGGGGGAAGGCGACAAGAGTGGGGGGCAGATGGAGAACACATGCAGGTGAGACACGCCAACGATGCCGAGCTTCGTCGGGGTTTCCGATTTCAGCGCGTCGTGTGCCCTGAGACGAGAACGTGGAGGGGGGAAGGGGGGCATGGAAGCGACGGGGATGGGGAATGGAGGATGGAGGATGGATGTTTGCTTCTTTTGCGTTTGCTTTTTTGTGGGTTTTGTTAGCACTGTTATAACTGTATATACGATAAGGTTCGTGCTTCTGGATGCATATTGCGTCGATGGCAGCGGCGATGGCGACAGAGTGGGCGAGGGAGCCGAGCCGGTCGGGGAGGGATCCACCTAGTGATGGAGTGTGTCGGGCTTCATGGTCAACACGAACAAGGCGCATCACATACTCTACAACATACTTACAGTACTCTACATACTTCATATAACATATGTGGAGTATTAACAGTGTGCAGTCAGTTGCATACCGAGTATACACTTTCACATGCCAGCGAGGCAGACTGCGTATGCGCGTATAGGATCGGAGCACAGTACGAGAAGAGAAGTTGGTGCGCAGATGTTGTGCAGGTGGTCTGTGACTTGTGCATTGATTACAGTTACTCTCTGGATCGGCGTTCGGCGGTTTGCGGTCAAGATCTCCCTTGTCGTTCGTCTCATCTTCAACCAGTCAAGTCTCATCACTCAATTGTGCTGATATGGATGGTATACCACCGACTGGTGAATGCGCTTCGGTGTATTATGGTACACAAGCACCTGTCTGTAGCACTGTTGCTTTTGTTATTGTTGTTGTAATGACTCGGCAGCATCAAACTACACCTGTCCTGCTCCCCGTCAGCCGTTCTCTCTATCGGACAAGATCTTACCTGCCCCCTTTTTATCTACATTCCTCATATCCCTACCTCCTCCGCTGCCCGCCTTTCCGAAGGTGAGATGCATAAACAATCACTAACCACGTCCTCTTATCACCACATCTAGGGCTGGCCCACATTTAGGATACTCTCCCGCCAAGCCAGCGATTCATAATCGCCTGTCCCGATGAGGTAATAGCTTCGCCGTCCCGCCTTTCAACCGGAATAACCCTTTGCTTGAGATACATGCACACACAAGTGGCCGGTACACGCCTCCGGCCAGGGCCAGGCACAACGGCAGCGAGGACAGGCACGATCTAACCAAAGGTGCCTCTCCCTCTCTTCTACAAACAGTAGCGCGATCAATGGAAGCGAGAAAAGACTACCAGGGACAACTACAACTACGAGAGACTTGGAGGTGGGGCATGGTATATGAGAGAAGGGTGGTAGGCTAGTGGCATCAAGTGAGAGAGTGGGACGACGCTATTCCCCGCATTCGACTCTACAGCTGCCGTGGACCAGTCCACCAACTTCCTCGGTCCACGAAAGGGCTGAAGAAGCCTGATCTGCGAGCATATAGACGCCAGCCAATACTCAACTGTCAACCTAACAATGCGCCTGCTCGCCGCCGCTGTCTTCACCAGCAGCCCGTCCGGACATGGCGCCCAAAGTAGCAACCCATGCACCACTTTCCCAGCCGCTCCTGCCCAGCCGCATTATCACGCATTACCACACTCACAGGTGCTTGGCTCTTGACCCCAGCCTCTCCCAGCCCCGATCCCACTCGCGCAACCAGGTTAGCGACAAGTAACTTGACGGTTGGCAGGACCGTGGCGATCGGTGTACCTGATCTGCAGAACTTTCTAGCTCGTCGAAGACGCTCTGTCAAAGACGTGGGGTGTGAGACAAACATCTAAGATGCGGGATTTTCTCTTGCATCTTGTTGACCTAGGTAGGTAGTAGAGATGGCATCATAAGAACGCTATTTTGGCTTGTGAAAGGAGTTGCTTTTTTTTTGTTTTGGTTAGAACGTGCAGCCGTACGGGGCGTGCAAAGAAGGAAGGTGGATAGTCGTTGCCGGCCGGTTCTTGCCGAACACCCCGGGTCGAGGAAGCCCTCCGCTCTAAAAATAGGAAGAGGCGGTGCGCCATATCTTCTTCTCCTTCCCTCCAGGACGGCTGAACTGCCCGTCCGTGGAGGCGAGAGACGATCAATCCCACCATGGCCGGCAAAGAGTCTGAATTCTGCCCCTGGAGAAATTCTCACGTCGAAACGGCAGAGGGTCTGATTCGGCTGCTCGCCTCGATCCAAGTGGATGCAATTTACGTGGTGTATCAGCTCTGATACGCCAGCAACAGCACTGTCAGGTGGGGAATCTGCTCTCGCTTCGCCCTCAACCTGGATGACCTAACGGAACTTACGCGAGCGCGTTTTGCGGTGGTAGGTAGTGAGTGAGCAAGTTGCCTACTCGAATGCGGGGCATCAGGGCAGAACTTACGCTTACCCCGCGTTTATGGTGGAGGAAGGGGCGGGGGGGAGCCGCAACGGCTACGGGAGAGGGTGAACGTGTTGGCATCAAGCATCCTCGTGCGCTGTGATTCCCAGCCTTATGCGAGTCACTTCTGAATGAAAGGGGCTATTGATGGAGATGTTGGGGATATTAGCTGCTGTTGGTTCCTGTTTGTCGTTGGTTTTTCAATAACATAACTCAACAGTACTGAGGGGGCTACGCGGCTGCCGAAGCTAGCCGTCCATCACAGAATTTTCCTTGCGTTTTTAACTTCTATTTCCCTCACGCCTCTGGAAGTACAGAGAGTAAGCTCGGGTACCAAGCCTCAAGTCTGTATACTTATTTGTCGTGTCTACACTCAAGTACCGTACACTTCCCCGCATTGTTCGGGTAGACAGGCCGGCGGTCTAGGGGACGAAGGAGGGCTACATGCAGTACCGGATGAAGAGTGAAAAATAAAACGGTTGAGGGTCTCACGCAGTGGGTCCGGGGAAGCTGAACGTGGGGAAGACAGATTTTGCAAACACGTCTGTGACAATGAGATGTGGGTTAAGGGGCGGGGTAATTTGCCACCATATTGATTGATTACAGCTCACCAGATGCTGCACTCTGGAATCACATCGTCATGTCTGTGTTGGCGTCATGTTGTTTAGGGCATCATCGTGTTAAGGGGGGGGCACGGGACTCGCAGTACTGCCCAATATTGCTGCGGCTGCAGTTGGAGTGCAACGGCCGTAGGGATGATGGTTGACTTATTACGTGTGGGTTTCTGTGGACCTGCGTTTGACTCCAAGCATTGATTCCTGCTCACGATACCTATGCATTATGCTCTTAGGAGGAGTACCCCTGGAATATTTACATGAACAGGTGGAGATGGTCAGTGAGTTACACATATTGTTATGTCGGCAACAAGTCATATATTGCATGGTCTAAACGTGGTCTTCTACCTGCCATATGAAATTGACACATGTTAAATAAGAATAGGGACAACTCCATCAACGAGTGTCAGGCCGATGCCTATCACAAAATGATAGAGAAATTTTCACGGAGTTTGTCTTGTTCCAGCAAGACTCCCTTTAGCCCCCGTTTCGTTGGTTTCATGGCATCTTCGCGGCTTGTGGTGGAAACTCACGCCTGAACTCCACAAGGGGCCTCATATCATTGCCAGAACTCGAGATGATGCAGCCTAGGAAGAAAAAATAATCAATTTACCTGCCTTCCAATCTCGACTTGAAATGAACCATGTTTTTAAATGGTAGCCCTCTCTGAGACCTCCGCTTGAATCCCATTTTCTTCTCTTGATCCTGATATCCAGAATAGGGGTTCGAGTGCAGCCCAACCGGCCCAGACGAAGTCAAAGCGAAACATATCAGCGGCTCCTCCAGCAGCCACATCGCTAGTTTCGAATGAATATGATACTCTCTGTCGTCTTCGAATGTGGCTAACACTTTGCACTTGAGTCCTACCTTGTTCGCCGACTTGTGGATGGAGTCACTCACCTAGCTATTCCCCACCACTATCAAATTATTCCGTCCAATGTCAAATCAGTCCAACACATGCGCGGGGGTAGCGATCTTGTAGAGCCTCGAACTTCATGCCCTTGCCGAAGTCGTCTCTCACACTCCGAAGACAGCCTTAAGACAATATCGACTTTCGCTGAAGGCCGCCGAGGTATTGCAGCCGAGTATATCATGCTCTTTGACAACCTAAGCCAGCGACGATGAGAAGAGTATTCAGAGAATGCACGTCCGAAATCACAAAAGAATGCAGCTACTCTATTTCTGGACGCTTATTTGTGTCGTTGCTTCCACCATTGTCGTATCCAAAGCAAAATCGACGGTATTCTTGCTTCTGTTCTACTCTGTCAGCTGCGGGCGGTTGTAGAGGGCTTCATGGGATTCTCATCAGGCCCAGCACATCCAACATGTTGGTAAAGAATGCTGTGCGTCGTCCAACAGAGTCTCAGGAAACAGTGTACCCACAGGAACTTGGAGAGATCGTTCAAGGTTCTCCCTCGGCCCATTCTATTTTATCGTTAAATGCTCCGTGATATTGTGCTAATTGGCGTCCATATACAGTATCACAGCGAAATCCTCGAGCCCAGACCCCATCGTCTCTATAACTCCAAGCCACAGCAATCTTGCGTCGTTTCAGAGCACCATCTTCACATGGCATCATATCGCAGTGGATCTGTTTCACTTCAACGTTGCGATCTCGACCACAATCCACCTGGCTTCGAGAGTCTCCCGTCCCGTGCCTGTCATCGGTCCAGAGTCAGTCGATTGTCACCCACTATGCCCATTTCTCAATAGGCGTTCCTGATCTCCCTCTAGTTCCCCCACCTTATAAACCGTACCACGAAACCCGTCGCTGATAGACACTTCAGCTGTCACAGTCGCGTTTTCGCTGTAGCCCGGTAGATCCCTTGAGATAATCCGCGCTGCACGAGCCCACATAGATAGGATATCATGAAAATCTCCGGGTGCTGTCTATGTATTGATAACCTGATAGAGTGCCTGGTATCCTGATAACGAAGGTGCTTAGCCCATGTAGTCAAGCAACGTTACATGCCCACATAGAAGCCCACATAGAAGCCTGGGCCACAGTGAATAGGTGCAGTAGTTTGCTGTGGGCAATGCCTCCAGTCACATGTTGGCCGGCACTTATGTACCTTATATTTTGTGGCTCTACTCCGTAGTCACTTATACGGTGAGCAAGCGCTATAATATAGCCTGCCTAGAAACGCTTGACAGTGGAGTCTTCAACACCAATACCGGTACTCGAAACTTGAGGAAGGAGTTAAGGAACCAATTCAGGGCGGGGTTGTTTTGTTGTTGTGATCTTATCTAATCTTTTTATCTTGACACGAATCTAAACATAATCTGAGCACGTGATGATAACGATTAAACCTATATCAAGCCATAATAAAATGTCGGCCCAAACACTTTAAATTATTTACAACTATCTAATTATCAGTAGTGGTGAACTGTTAAATCTCTGGCAACTGTTTATATGCTCCTTAAGGTACAGATCTCAATCTTGCATCTTTAATAGGATATACGGCCAGGCACGTTGAGTTCCCGGTGGCCTTGGCGGCCTACAACCTGGCATGAGATTGAGCATCATGGAATATACCCCCCTCATTTATAAAATGGCTGATAATATGTTACTAAACGTGCCTCAATACAATACCAAGTCTACGTATTTCTCACGCCTCTACGGGTTATTAGTATATTCTGCTATCTATTTCAGCTTATATTTCAAGCCAGATTTCCAAATCGACTGCCCCCCTCCTCTTGAAAAATCATATGCACACATTTAGTCATAAATTATATTTATATAGCCATAACCTTTCGATGTCAAACTCCCATCTCACATATAAATTTTCGGGTCCATCGCCCCAACCTGTGCACTCTTCGCCTCTCCCTCAAACACAAACTCACTCACTAGTTTACCAGTCGCACACGAATTCTGGATGCCCCAGCACGAATGCCCCGTCGCCACCACCATCCCCTTGATCCCGGTTCCGCCGATTACCGGACTACTGCTGCCAGGTATAGAAGGAAGGTAACACGCTTGCCTGGCAATGACCTCGCCTGTGCGTAGCTCATCACTGATGGAAGAGACGTAGTCGACGACATCTTGACAGCGGGAGGGATCACACTGTACAAGGTCGGCTGCGGAGGGGAGGGGAATAAGCTCATCGCCTTCTCCTACAAGGTAGTCAGCGGCTGTCACTCACGAATACTACTTTACCTTCATGCAATTCGAAGAGAATTTGCTATGTACGTACCGCATGCATATACCTCGCCATTCGGGCGAGCATATACCTCCGGATTAACTCTTCTGCCATGCTTGCGCTTCTTGCCATCCTGGGCTCCAAAATCTTTCGGCAGCTCGATGTCGGTGAAGAGGACGTAAGGAGTTACATGTGCATTGATTGTTACGGAGTGTGCTCTTAATGCGTCGACCGCAACGTCTGGGAATACATGGCTACTCCACGGTCCTGCGGAAACGACGATATCTGTCGCCAGGATAGTATGAGTATGTTTTGTTTGTCTGTCCGTGTATGTGACACTCTTTACATGCCCGCCAGTATAGTCGATCGAGTCCACGTGCGCGCCAACTTTAACTTCCGCACCTTTCTCCTGTGCCAGCTCTGCCATGGAGGTCGTAAACTGGTACGGGTGTACTTGAGCAGTGGCATCCGCGTCGCCTATTGAAGAATACTCCGTGAGTCCCTCAGCAATAAACCAGTCCAGGTCTTCCGGTATGCCCTTCTTCTCCAGTGACTTCAGGCTCGCTTCATCCTGCTTTGGAAGCTTCTTCCATTCCGCCGTCCCCGTACCGCTATCCGTCTTCGGTGTTTCCAATCGGTTGGACTGGGCCTTTGCTCTGATAGATCCCGCTTGTACAGATCTGTAGCCCCATCTCTTTGCGCCGTCATGTTTGGCAGCTAGCTCGGCGTGAAGGCGGAAAGACAGCGGGACAATGCTTGGAGGGTATGCCCACAGGGCCAAGAGGCCTCCTGCTTTGCCGGATGCGCCAGCTGCGATGGCCGTGGCTTCGAGAATTATGATGGAGTGAAGTTTCGGGTTAAAGGACGGATGGCGAGTGAGGAAGTATGCACTGGATTCATGAGCGTCTAGATGTATGTAGCCGTCGGCTGGTTACGCATTTCGTACCTATTGAGCTTTAGTTAGCAGCTACCCATGCATGTCCCCGTTTAAGGCAAGCTCACCTTGTGCATCCAATGATGCCACCACCTTGTCATCACGTTCGTTAGAAACATTTATTTGTGGTGGGTTTGGCATTAAATCAAGCTAGAGCGCACCTATAATGACAATGTGCCTTTTCTCGTTAGGATGTGAGGCCATCGTAGTAGCTGTGGCTTTAACAGCAAGCCAAGACTATATCAACTGTACTCGTGACGGTAAATGACAATGTTAATACTGTATATTTCATTGGAGTTCGGGGAAGTTGAACAAATTTTAGAGAAAGAGGATGGTATGGGGAGAGGTGTTCTACATAAACGATAAGAGACCCAAGCTACTACCATAGACGCTGCGTCATCGCTGCTACTTTTGGCAACGCTACGCCTAAATACTCATACGGCTACATATGGTAGTACTCTATACACACAACATCTTCCTCTACGTCTGATCGTAAACTTCTGTTTACGATGAGGGAGATTAATTAATTTTGCAATCATAAGTTAACAATCATTCCAAAGTGTTGAAATGCCAGCAGGCAACCCGGGGCAGTTCGGAATACATATATGACACTTATATTTATAAATTTATATATTTGGTAAAATTTATAATTATATTCCAGTTTCGGTACAGTTTCAACCACCACCCCCTCTATATATTTATAATCTCGAATTAACCTTGGCTACTTCTTTGGCATGTTGAAAGATAAGAGGACGGCTCTCTTCGGTGTTGTTGAGGTAAATTGTGAACCCATCGTTATTGTTGCACCCAGTACTCAGCCCACACACACCCAGCTGCCAGTATGCGTCGCTCATCTTATATTCGAGAGCTATCTTCTGCCATTCTCCAATGACAGCCACTCTCGTCTGGTTCGCAGGGACAGTCCTGTTGACGAACGCAAGCCTATCTTCTGGATGGAGCCAACCGTACTCCTCAAACAAGACAGGCTTGTTGAGCTTGACCTGTGCCTTTCCATGGTCCGTTACCCATTTGTTGGCCCATTCGACCGTCTTGTCCCACCAGTCAGGGTACAGATGGAAAGTACCGAAGTCCATTTCTTCCAGTGCCAGCTCATTATAGAAGTGTCCGCCGTCAGCGCCTGCATAGGCCCAATCCTCGTTACCTTCCTCATAGAACTCGCCTTCGCCACCCCAAGTAACCATATGCTTCTTGTCGATTCCTTTGATAAATTTCCCCATATTAGCAATCCAGTCGGTAACCATCACATGGGAGCAGGTCGTGCCAGCAGAGCGAGGCAGGTTCCTCGTTCCATCAGCACCGCAGCGAGGCTCATTGGAAAGCTCCCACGCGAAGATGGCCGGAGAGTCCTTGTACCGATTGACGACGGCAGCGGTGTATTTCTTGAAGGCGTTGACGATCTTGGGGCTATGGAAAAAGTCGTCGTGGTATTTCCCGCCAAGGTTAACAGTGTAAACGTCCATGCCTCCATAATCCGCCCAGTTGTTGGTCAAGGCCATGACGAGTTTAATGCCTGTTTCTTCAGCAATCTTGACCACCTTGTCAAGTGCTTGCAATCCATTGGGGCCGTAATTGATCGTTGCCACTCCGTCCTTGAACGATTGGAAATATATCGGGGATTCGCCTGCTCCTTCTCCTCCGTACATTGGTAGCCCACCCGGAATATAAGTTGCGTTCTTGTCATTGAAAGCCCATGTACGCATGACTTTCAGGCCAGCCTGTTTAGCTTGTGTGAGAGCGTTCCTCACATCCGATGGGTTCTATTCTGGAGCTCAGTATAAATCGCCCTCAGCAGGAGACATAAAGTTCGTAACTCACGTTGATGAATGGGAGCCAGTACGCGTTACTTCCAGCAAAGAGGAACGGTTTGCCATCTAACATGAACTTTGATCCTTCCGCATAAGCGATACCTTTGTGGTGCCTGGGCTTCCCTCCGAACGAAGGCCATGTTGGCCACGTTGGCGATGCAGCGGTGCTCGCGGCCAAGAAGGCCAACGCTACTCCGGTGGTGAGCTTCATAGCGGTTGCTAGGGCGAGGTCGATTGAGTCTGTAGCAAGGAGGCTGGCCTTGACGAGAATCTGAACAGCCAGACACAATAGTTTATATATTGACGCCGCAAGTATCGGAACCCCAGCTCCGCCGCAAAAGCGACAGACAATGAGGAGACGCCATCATATATCTCGTCCAATTGGCATTACGTAGCTGTCCCGGAGGTGTTGGTAACCCGGCCAGGCACAGTGCACTTTATTCTGCGGGGAGCCTTGTTTGCGTTGATCTGCAGGAGTGTTGAAGCGGGAAGCAATAATCAGCCAAGAAATTGCAATTTGGACATTATATAGTGCGGAGGGTAAGGCGCCGAGGGACCGCCAAAGAGATTATCGCAAATTAACAAAGCCGCTTCCGCGATTTTTAAGCCTCGGAGACGAAGATGTCTAAAGAATGATTGAAATTATCCCCCTGGCGGACCATATTGGCTTAATATTTGTTCTCTGCCAGTTTTGTTTGACGCCATAACAGGAATCCGAATCGCATCCAAACCCCACCAATTCGTTAACTTCACCCAAGCTTTTGCGTGATGTTGGTATTTTTCGAATAAGTTTCGTCGAAATTACTCTGTGGTAAATATGAGATAGCTAGTACATGCGGGGTGGTTCAGAAGTAAGAGAGCATAAATATCAAATATCAAAATATAAAGTAGAAACTTAGTGAAGACGGATAATTATTATTAAGGCCGCAGCCGACGCCTTGCTGTGCGTTATATTTTTGTGTAACAGCTTGAAGTTAACGTGCTGCCGATAGGCCAAATGTATGTGATCTATCTTGGCGGGACAGATATTAAATATTATATGTACGAAACTGTCTGCTACATGTTTTAACATCCTACTTTGGGCACAAACGCCCAGTCTGGAGAGTCAACCAGTCTTCTTGGCCGGTAATATACCAGTCCTCACTGCCAACAGCGGTAGGCGCCCAGAAGACGTTCCATGGGTCTGTCGCCTTCTTGATGCGCTTCAGCCTGTCGTAGTTGGATCCAAAGAAGGCTTGTCCAAAGTTAGGCTCCATGACATCGCCTTCGTTGAGATAACCGCCGCTGCCCGGGGTAATCGCGCGGAATCGAGCTCCCCAATCGTTTGTAATCCTATTGTTGGCAAAGGCCATATCCTCCGACGAAGCATCTGCAGCCCATCCGCCACCAAAGATACCATAGAGGGTAGCATCACGCCATGCTGGGTTCACTGCGTTATATGGTGTGCCGGCTGGTGCGGCTCCATTAATGTTGTATTGAATGAATGCGGAACCGTCCTCGATAACCGAACGGATGGTGGAGATGGTCTTGTTTAGAATTGTCTCATTTTCCCAGTTCTTGATAGGGAACAGGCGCGATGCGGTGCGCATATTGATATTAGCGACGGTCTCGACAGGGAAATGGGATGTCCATGTGTCGTAAAAGTTATCGTGCTCAAAGAACTCTGGCTCAAATTGGAGACCCAGCGCAGTCCACTCGTCAAAGAGCGGAGTTACCATGGCCTTGAAGTCGACAAGGCTCATCTCAGGTACAAGCCATGGTAGCATGCTCCACATATATCCACCAGCAGGGCCGCGCGGGAATACAGTGGAGTAGCCGTAGGTGCCTTGCGCAGCGTATCCCGGGAATTTGCGCCAGTAGGCCTCAATGGCAGCCCAGAAGATGGCGTCGGGAACGTTGGTATCATCACCGCTCAGGATGGTGAAGGTTACGCCGGAAAAGTTCATCTTTTGGTAGACCTTGACAGTCATGCTGGTGACCACACCAAAAGTGCCGCCACCGCCGCCACGGATAGCCCAGAACAGATCCTTGTTGTTCTTTTCGTCGGCAGTGACAAAGCGCCCATCGGGTGTAACAACGTCGATGCTGAGGACCTGATCTGCGCCCATGCCGTATTTTGACGAAATCGGAGAGTGGCCGCCTCCAGCAATGTATCCGCCAGTAACACCAACACCCTTGCATTCACCGCCGACAGCAGTGACACCATACTTCTTAGCTGCCTCATACAAGTCGAGCACCTGGATACCAGCGCCGAGCTTGAACGCCGGCCCTTTGTACGAGGGGGAGCTGTAGCTTTTAATGAAGCTGATGCTCTTGAGGTTATGAGTCCAGATCGAGAGCGCACCGGCACCAGTTGATTTGCCGAGAAAGTCATGGCCGGTGTTGTGAACAACGAGGCGAAGGTTGAGGTTGCGGGCGAAGTTGACGGCGAGTTGGATCTGCGAGACGGTCGTCGCCTTAACAGAATAAGAGGGGAAACCGCCTAGCTCGCAGGTGCTTGTGTTACCGGATTGCGGCATGCAGGTCTCGCCCTGGTAGATAGGTGACATGACCGAGGTAGGGTCGCCCGCACTGCTTGGTGTTAACTAATGCTACCATATTGGGATGCATGTGAATGAGAGGGGAAAGGAAGGATTATGGTCGAGGGTTCAATAGTGGAAGTCTAATATAAATGACTTACTGGGTGGCCGACTCTGTCCAGTGGGCTAGAATATTAGCACACTTGGCAGCGTTATAGTGCTTGTTGTTCTTATAACAAACGGCGCCAATCGGGACCGTCTCAATGAGCGCGCCTCCCGTTAGGATGTTGAAAACTGTCCAGACCGGCTTGGACGGCCAGAGTAGGTCACCTGGAGACGTCTTGCAGCGCTTGAAAAGGGAGCGCTTGGAGGTAACTGCTTCGTCGGCGCTAGCAAAGTTGAAGAGCGAAACATTGCTAAGCTCCAATTCCGTTAAGTTCGCTAGGACGGCGTCCGTAAGTTGGAACTTTTCGGCCTCAGAATAAACAGACGCTGGGTCTTCAAGAAGCTGGGCAGCCGGAGCCACAGTTGTCTCATCAGCAGCTATTCAATTGCATTAGCATCGCGGGAAACAACGAGGAAAGCGAGGACTGCGTACTGATCAATTCGCCATTCTGGGTGACTGTCTGGGCGCCGACAAGGTTTGCGAGGGGAAGGGCACTCGCCAGAAGCAGCGCTCGAGCGAGAGATGAGATAGCCATGATGCCGTGAACCTCTCACAGGAATGACAGAGACAAGACTGCCGTGAGGCATCTCGCAGTAATATATATATTCTCGGCAAATCTACGGGCAAGCTCTGGGCAACCTAGTAGATCCCAGTCAATCTCGCGATACACACGTGGCATCCTGGATCTGCCGGAAATATGCCTATCAGAATTCCAGCAATCTCCGAATTATGCCAAGAGGGCTAGTTTCTCACGCGTATGATTATGCCATGCTTACCAGAGTGCTCGAGTGCGACGAGAAGATGCCCAGCGTCGTCTAATACGTACCACTGGGCATAGCGCGGCGTAAGTTATACCGAAATGTGCGAAGGATTCCAAGAATCGCTAAATTCCCTAAATTCAGGGGACCAGGGGTTCGTTCCCCTGAAAGGTGTAGCGGTTGTGGCGGGTCTACATGGTTTTTGCAGCTCTCGGAACGCAACTCCCGGTTTGGGTGCCTCGGGTCGCAGCTGCTGGGTCGTTGCCCCTGCCTGCCTGAACCAATGTGCTGTAAGGAAAGCACAGGCTCGACATTCAAATTGGTGCATTTTTGCTTTACTTTCTCTCTTCACAGACATGGTTTGGGTCACTGCCGACATATGCGGCCAAAAATAACATAGTGAAGACGCTGTTATGTTAGCGATTTGGCCTTTAAATATGCATGGTATACATGTGGCATACATCCCTCCTTATGGATGCCATACACATAGCAGACTTACTTACTATACCACGGGGCAGACAGGAGTACTAGATAACTCCCAAGTATGCTTCTATTGTTCAGCTCGGTCAGTCGCCGAAGTTTGGGTTGGGGCGTTCAAATGCCGATCCGTCTTGGAAGTTGGCAGGAGTGTGGCCGCTCGGCCGCCCTGCCGTCAGACTCGCGCTAAAGTACGCCAAACCCCAAGTCCGGCGTAGAGCCAAACCGCTTGGAGTATAAACATAGACATCCGTCTCCACTTCGTTCATTTGACAAGTCGTGCTAACTGTATCCTAGTGGTGTCTAGCAATGCGGTCCAAGAGGTCCCAAGAAGCCCTAACGTGGTCTAACATGGTTTAATGAGTTTTACGGAGTAATGAGGTCTGAGGTTGGCGACCGTGTCTGGCATACAGTCCGTTTTGATTGGATTACCCCGCAATATTTCCAGCTTATTGAGGGCTCGAGCCTCTGCTGAGGTATCCAGGAGGTCGCTGCTGTACAAAAAGACGGGATGAAAAAAGGCGCAACAAATGCTGCCGCTTTCCCAGGTAGTGGGTTTCCTGCAGGCAATCCAACTCTCACTAACCACCAAGTCTAGTTTTCCCTTAAAGCAGCATTACGCAAAGTGCTATCTATGGTGATGGCGATAGATTATGCCTCCACTTCCTTCATAACCCCCCGGAGAATCTCTCAGCACCATTCGCCTCTAACCAAATCAATGGTGGCTGTTACACACCGGTGCCTTCTTGGCTGTCATACAGAGACATGATCGCCAGCTTGGCAGTTGGTAGAATGCAGAATTGGAGTCCAGTCCTCGCTCTCGCATAATAAGCAACTGAGATTTGCAGGCGAAGGCGAACAGGCCTTCGGATAGACAATGATTTCCTTCTTCTCTTCACACAAGAGATCGACTCTGCACCGACACTAACACCTTATTTATCTCGGATCCCCGCTGTCATCGAGGCCTTGCTAATCGCTGTTCTCAATTCCTCTCTGAGTCAACCAAACGGTGATGGCCGGTCGTTGATTTCCAACGTCACTTCTAAGATACACCACCACCCGCCAATTCTTGATGGTCCTCCCGATATAATGCATACTATCCTCCCAAGACGCCCTCCCCATGGGGACGTCACGAAAATTCCGACACCGCCGCTGCAAGCTGCGGGACTGTTTATCAACTTCGTCTTTCCCGCCCTTGCACTGATTTTCGTATGTCTCAGATGCTTTTGCAGAATCAAAATAAAACAATGGGGTGCTGGTGAGTGCTCCGACCTCGTCAATAATACTTTAATGGAATATTTCCTAACATCAACTGCTAGATGACTACTTCATGATTATTGCGTTGGTAAGCTCCGTTGTCCAAAGACATTTGTCGGGGGCCGTCCTTTAAACAGAGCTGAAAAACGTAATACCTGAACAGATATTTTCACTTCTGATGTGTGGGCCGTTTTATATGTGTATGTAGAAAGTCCTGAAAGTGAAGAAGGAGAACTGACATCATCGGCCTTGCAGACATTAAGCTGAATTACTTTGGATGGTATATGGCCGATGTGCCCAAAGATTTCGATCCTTCCCCTGGAATGTGGTGGTTCTACCTGGCACAGTTATTTTATAATCCCATCCTCGCATTCGTCAAAGCTTCGGTCCTATTATTCTTGTTACGCCTAGGTGGTCAAAAGATAGCCACTCGTTATGCCATATACGCCCTGTTTACTTTTAACGCCTTGCAGGCCATCGCCATCTTCCTCGTGGCCACACTGCAGTGTCTACCCATTGCGGCCAACTGGGATCCTGCTGTAGCGGCCACCGCTACGTGTGTTGACGTATCGTTTCACGTGGCAATCTCGGCTTTAACTATATTCACGGACGTTCTGGTGCTTGCACTGCCCTTCTGGATTTTCCTGGGACTTAACATGCCCATGGCGCAAAAGATGACAGTAATTGGCGCATTTTTGCTTGGAACCTCGTAAGTAAATATCGCTTCAGACGCACATTGCACAACTTGGGATTCAATACTGATGGTCATACTTTATAGCGTTACCGTAGTGGCTATCGTCCGATTTGTCGAATTATACAGGTTGTTCTACGTGCCCAACCCGGACGGAGATCCCTTCCATTCTATTGGAATCACGCTTTCCACCGTGGAAGCTAATGTCGCCATCATATCTGCTACTATTCCCGCCTTGAGGCCTCTCGGACGCCTCTTGATGCCAGGCCTCTTTGCCGGTTCAAGCGTCAACTACAACACATCGAGAAGTGGCGGCAACTTGCGCAGCGACAACCCAGCTATATATAACCGCCACGGTACCAGCGTTAGCATAGCGATGAAGAGCATGCGCGATGCTTCGCAGGCTAAGCACACGGAGTGTCGCAGCGTGAGCCCCAACGACAGCGAGGAGGAAATCATGACATATCATGGCATTGTAAAGTCTACAGACGTGCGCGTGCAATTTGACAGCGAGAACGATGATCGGGCATCGTCTCGGATGTCGAACGAGAACAAGGGGCCTAGGTATAGCAGGACGTGATGTGAGCGTAGGCAGTTATATTTGATCTATAAGGGATGATACCCAGTCTATAAGGACTCTTTAATTCGGAGGGCGGGTCTACATGTGACGGGTGGGCACTTGACGAAGTCTGTCAGTCGATTCCAATCATATATCGGGCACTGGCACAGGCCATGCCGTTGCATAGAACGTCCGCCGTTAAACTAAATGGCTGCTTTTGGTAGCCATAAGCTGTAATATTATATACAGTATACCAATCTTCGTCAGTGTTCCCCGGATACGTATCCGGATACTATCCGTGAACTCCACGGATAGGATACAGTATCCGTGAGAAATCCATGGATATGTATCCGGATATCCAGATATGTATCCGGATACATGAGGCTCAAGGCTATAATAGAGTATATAAAAATGAAATTGAAGCTCATAGCTATACTCTATATATACAATAACTCCTATTCCTCCCGCTTATCGTCTGCATCACTATCATCTGCCTCTAGTAAATGGCCCTAATCCCGCAAGCAAAGTAGATATCTAACTGTTGATGGCGACAGTCTGTTCCGTTTCTTGGTAATAATATCACTACCATTGCTAAATACCCGTTCTAATGCAGCTGATGTTGCTAGGATTGCAAGATGATCTCTTGCAATCTTTGCAATGACTGGATATTAGTACTGCTTTGCAGCCTAATATTTGAGTATATTAGTCTGTGGTCTAGGACAGCCCTCGTTGTTCCATCTTTTCCATTCTGGCTCTTAATGAGAGGTTGTAGTTGTGACATATAAATCATCATCGGAATCTGGCTCTAGTTGCTCCTCAACTTCTAATTGAATCTGTTGCTCAATTCTCTCAGTGTTAAGCTGATACTCACGGCTGTTATACTAGTTGTATACGGCCCTGAATTGAGCTAATACTCGATGCCTTTTAGCATTATCAATGCTAGTTGGCTATAGCCTCTAAAATACAGTAAGATTCATCTGTGGATCACAAACTGTAGCCACAGCTGAGTGACTGTAACGCTGGCTTGTTGTCAAAGTATAGTATTTGTCAAGTTTAAGCAACGCAGCTGTACAAGCTAGGCCAATTGTCGTCTGGTTACCAACTGCCTAAATTGTCATTTTAAGTCTCTTAATCATCTTAAGATATTTTGGAATGACGTAGTTTAGAGTTAGGTAGGCGCTTGCTTGCATCTTTTGAGACGGGCTTAAAAAGATCTTAAACAAATCCTTAAGACCCTGAATAATTGTCTAATCTTCTAAAGTAAGAGCAATCTCTCTCATACTTAGATCAAAAGTCTGTGTAGCGCATATAGCGGTTATAGGATCTCGTAAGTACTTTGCAGTTATAAGCATATAGTATGTAGAATTCCATCGAATTGGCATGTCAAGCGTTAGCTGTCGAGGCTTAAGACTAGCTGCAAGTGCTTGCCTTCGTAGAGCATCGTTCCATTGCCTTCGATTCCGGAATACATATATATGCCTCCGTAGCTTCGCTAGAGTTATCATAATCTCTGTATTGCTCTCAACTGTACGCGGAATCCGAGCTGTGCCTAGCTCACATCAATAATCATTAATCTCTGCTAATGGGTCGGCTTTTAAGGCTTTAAGAGTAGCTTGAACTGCGAGATTGATAATATGGGCGATACAGCGTACGTCGCCTTCCTTAACAGTAAAGGTCCATAGTTGTTAAGATGAAATTAGATAGGCTTCAGCTAGTTTCTCAAACTTAGAGAGCATTACATCATTAACTTAGGCATTGTCCTGAGTGCAAGTAAAGATAGCTCTTGTAATGCCCATTCTGTCTGTAACAGCTTATAACTCCTCTACAAGATATTCACTGCTATGAATAGGCTCTTTAAGATGTATTACATTAAGTAAAGCTGACTGTTGTTGCCATTTATCATTAATCTAATGACTAGTAACTGCTGCAAACTGTGTATAGTTGCGAGCTGACTAGGCGTCTGTTGTAATTGATATTCGTCCTCCACTCTTAATATAAGAATCAAGCTCTACAATTAACTGCCCTCGGTGATATGAGAATTGGCGGAGCAGCTCACGGCTAACAGTTGTAGTAGATATACTAAGCGTAGTTGGGCTTAGGAAGTGTACTAGTTGACGGTACGTGTAGCTCTCCATAATACTCAAAGACAGGTTATTTGATACAATGAATTATATTAACAATTCTCTATATTTTGCTTAGTGGAGTGCTGGCTTAAGTGTAGGCTGTACTAGCCGGCGAGGCTTAAAAAAGGATGATGAATTGCTGCTTGAAGCGCTAGATATACCAATATTGCTGTTCTTTCTGTTATGTAGCTGCTCTAAAGTAGGGTGCCTTCTCTTATAATGCAACCATAAGTTGCCAGTTGAGTTCTGGGTTGCAAGTTGGGGTGGCGGCTTGTAGCCGCAGCCTGGCTGAAGGCATTCATACTGTATAGTTGAAGGTTCCGTTTTGAGTAGTAAACGGCTGTATAGCCTTGTAGAAAAGAGTGATGTTTTGGCAACAGGCAAACTATGCTGCAGTGGCGGTTGCAAGTGGACTGGAGTTCTCGATGTAGACAGCGGTAGAATGGGGGTATTTAAGGGCGGGAGATTCAATTCTCAATAGCCTATAGGGGCCTCAATATCAGTGAGAGCATCTGACAAAGGCGAGTTGCTCATTTGGCCTATAGTAACAAAGTTACAGTAAAGCAACTCTCAACTCTTCCTATCGACGGTAACGGTGAGCGTGACGATGAATTTTCTGGGCTTGGCTATTCTTGGCTATTCTTGGCAAGTATCTGGATATGTATCCGTGGATACTCATAGTATCCGGATACTCGTCGAATTCTCAAGGATACAAGTATCCGGATACAAGTATCCGGATACCCCGGATACTCAGGTATCCGTGGGGATCACTGATCTTCGTCTTTTAATTTTATATGCCATTGTTCGCAGCATACTCCACCCCCTGGATGTAAGCCTGAATAATCATGACAGTGCAATGGGAACATAAAACAAGGCCGTGAGAGGGTGTAAATAAGGTTATCCTTGGAGTTGACACCTTGTGGCACTCGAACAATGTATCTATATTGTTAGATATGTACTATAGTCGACACCACATGATCCATTGGTATATGTATTATAAAATTCTGTATTTACATACTTCACACGCTGCTCCTAGCCTGCCCTCACCAATTTTGATGTATATTCTATTCCAAGTCTCGATAAAGGTTTAGTACCGTTCCATGATAAGTTGCGTCTTCAAAGAGTCCTGGGCGAGGAACCACCCCTTAGACTGAAGCAAGTTCATAAGTTGGGTTTGTTTTGTTGACGCGTCACTGCTGGTATCGGTCTTAAACGACGCCTCAACAATGTACTCAATTCTTGAACCTGATGCGGCCTTAATTGGCCACACCTCAACGTACAGCTTTACGCCACTGAAGGTACCCGTGGAGCGCTTGGCTAGCACAGGGCCGTAGATGCGAGACGTCTTCAGCTCAGTCGTGCCCCAGTTGTCAGAGGTCCAGTCGTTGAACTTGTCTGGCGCATTATCGATGAGAATGGTCTGGGAGTCTCCCACGTTAGGGAGGTCCATTCCGCTGGCACCTGAGGCGGTCTTGTCGTTGCTAAGAGAGAGAGTCTTCTTTTGATAGCCCCACTCGATTTGGGCCTCGTACTTGGAGGTGTTGGCATCAAATCCCTCGGAGTTGGCTTGGGTGAGTGCGCCGTCAATGTCGTTACCGGAGACAGCATATCTCTTCTTGTAGGTCAAGTCGTAGTCAGACTCGCCCTCCATATTGCGGATACGTGGACTCCATCCAGCGTTGTAGAGCGTCTCAGCGTCATCGTCAAGGAACTGTACGTTCATCTTGGTCACGGTCGTGGGCATCGCGAAGGTAGAAAGAACCTCCGATTTGAGCTTGAAATCTGATCCAAGTACCACAGTCGGGTTCATCAAGAGCTTGACCTCGTAGTTTGGTACCATGTTGCCCGCAGCAGACGCCAGCGATGCCGCCGCCAGAGATACGGCAGCAGCGGCGAAGAGGCCGCGCGAAGAAAAGTTCATAATGGATGCCATTGTGCCTTGATTATACTACCTGGAAGAGCTCGTAGAATTTGAATGACATCGCGTGAGAGCATCTTGGTGGAAACCAAAGCACTATATATAGTGTTCTGTCAGGTTAAAACATCTCAAACGCGCCATATCAAACGAGGAAATGATCTCTAGGATTGCAACTCTAGATTATATCCAGCAAAAGAAATGTTCTCCAAGTTGAACAATGAAGTTTACATGTCCTCGTAGAGCGTTATGATAATGCACGTGGGGCAGTGATGAGCACGTGAGGCCGAAGCACGTGTTGGCGACATTGAGCCACATAGGTTCAGCGAGGAAAATAAGCGCCAAGAACTGCAACTTAAACGCAGCTTATGCAGGTTAAAACTGCAAGTTTCTCTTCTAAGAAGGTGAAGTTGAAGTTTAAGTTGAAAGTTGTTGATTCCTCTGTCGCCGCCTATCCAATTGTAGCCTTCCAATGGGCGATCCGGTTGCTTACCCCCAGATTTCAAATTACTGGTGGACCAGTCGATCTCCTGTGCACCATGTTGGATCTGCAAGTGCCGGCCGTATCAGTTATGATCAGGAATGTGTTGACATGGGGAATGCCGATTGCGGAGTAAGGTGAGGTGGACAGTATTGACAGAAACCTTAACCGCACTAGGGTCAGACCCTCGTGGAGAATAAATGGTCCAAAGATCCGAAGGTTTGCTGACATTTCATGAAAGATTCCAGGCAACGAACGGAGAAAGTTGATTCTGGGACTGAAATCTCATTTCCATGTAGCAGACCGGGTCCAGAGTCAGCATCGGGAAGCTTTTTTTTATTTAGTCAGCTGTAACCTCACAACTTAAGATGCAATTGAACCAAGGATATAACGTTTTATATGATAATCATATACATACGATGATGTAGCCATGCAGATGGCCCTTTCTTTTCATATCCCGAGAGTAGGTAGGCGCCGCAATAAGCTCCAGAGCCCCCTTAAAAATCAAGCTTCATGTCATCCAACATACCTCCTTCCAACCCCATCATTCCCTCTCCAGAAAGAACACCCATCATATCCTCGCCCACCAAGCCTTCTCCCCCAACTCCTCCAATCCCTAAATCTGCGCTCATCAATCCGGCCTGCTCGTCAATCCCTCCTCCCGCTGACAACGCCTCAACTCTCCGATACAACCTCACGACAACCTCTGCCCTTTCTGCCTCCGGTCCTTCCTTTCCAACTTCGGCACCCACTTTCGCCGCCTCTGTTGCCAA
The DNA here is from genome assembly GCA_001662605.1 of Pseudogymnoascus sp. 05NY08. NCBI lineage: Eukaryota > Fungi > Ascomycota > Leotiomycetes > Thelebolales > Thelebolaceae > Pseudogymnoascus > Pseudogymnoascus sp. 05NY08. The sequence continues at coordinate 182,012 of KV458832.1, forward strand.
GGCCTCTCGCAGAGTCACACGACCCTGTACCCCAGCTGCTGCTTTGGGTGGCGCACACACCAAAGACGCGACGACATCATATGCAGTCCCCGAATTCCCCAGGGCACATTGATGGCCTAGCTCCTCCAGTAGCGCAAGTAGCGCCCTTCGCGCCCCAAGCATGCGTATTGCAAGAACCGGGAGGCGGGGAGAGTAATTCGGCGGTGCGGCGGGGGGGTTCCAGTTAATAAGAGCCCGGGCGGCGTGGCGGACGGCAATGGGGAGGTTAGGAGGGACGGGGAAGTCGGTGGTGAGATCGATGGCGGTGCGGGAAAAGTGTAGGTGTGGACGGAGAGCGGCGATGAGAGGGTCAAGGTCAGTGCGGGTTGGGACTGAGCGTTGGAGTGCGCGCAGGGAGCGTGAGAGATGTGGGGCGGGGATGGGGAGGATGGCGTTATGAAGGAGTGATGCTTCTGCTGAAATGGATTGGGGTAGGATGAGAGCCTGTAAGAGAGACGCTGGAGGTGGGGTAGTGAGAATGTTGGATGTTAGCGAGAGTAGGGCGGGGATGAGTGATGGAAGAAGTGAGGGGTCGAGAAGATCTTGCGATGGAGTTAATGTTGTCCGGCTCGAAAAGATAATCGGGGGGGGGGGGTCTTACATTCAAGGCCGCCGCGGAGGACGTCGTCGGTTAGATGGCCATGTTGGGATGCCAGGACAATCTGGCTAAAGAGAGTGGGGACGAGGAGGTAAAAGTCCTGCGGGGGACAAAGCGCCATAGGTTCATCTCCTAACCCGCCACCTTCTGCATTAAAGAGGCCCTTGATCCACCCATCCAGCTGTGATGATTCCACAGACGACAAGTCGTCCAGAAGCCGTGCGGTTGACCCACGAACTAGCAACTTCGCAATGAAAGAATCCGGTGTTTGGACACCAAGCTCAGTGGCACTGAGGTCGTAGCGGTATACGAACGCCAGGACAAGCAGGAGGATGGAGCCGAACTCTTCGTAGACAGGCTGGTACTCGCCCTGATCGTCGTCATAGCGCCAGGCGTCAAGAAGCTGGCAGATTGGTGGTAAGATTGTGAGAGGCTTGTCGAAGATCAAGAGGACATCAAGCGACGACGGCTTACGTGCGAGGTGGGCACAGAGGGATTTCAGAGCCATGGTATCTTTGCTCTCACAGAGACGACGAAGTAGCTCCGTTATGGCCTGACTAACTGCACCCACGTTGCCATCCATGTGTTCCAGCTCATCAGTGAACGCCTCAATCTTCTCAGAGTCAGAGAGACACTGCTCCAAGACCTCGTCCTTGGTGTAGCGGCCGCCTGCTGGTAATGTCTGCATTGGGATCTCACCCAGGAGTCGCTCTATACTCTCTTCTGGGATCAGGCCATGCAGACAGCACGAGAAGCAGAAATCCTGCCTCACGGAGTCTGAGAACATATCGCCTGCACTAGTGTCATCGAACATAGAGGAGAACGTCGGAAAGGCGTTGATGTCTACATGGCTGAGGGCCTCAGTGATACACAGCTCTGGACTTAGAGGCGGGAACATCGGGGCCGATATCATGGATATCAGTAAAGGTACTTTGTTGATTAGGAATGAGCGTAGGAGGAATGTTGTCTGGGGATTTTCAGAGCGGAAAATTGCATTGGCAAGAATGTCAAAGGACGACACGACGAGGTCAATACATGTCGTTTGGATATCGCCCTGCCAGATGTAAGCTTTTGTGTTAAAAACAATGGGCAAAATACGAACCTGGTATCGGTTATGGAGGAAATTTAGAAGCTGGTTGTCATCAACCATGGGCCTTCCAGTCAGCTGCAACTTTGTTAGTAGAGCACATCGATATAAATAGGACGCTCCCACCATAGAATTTAGATACACATAGAGGCCAGCCCTTGAGTTCATGGTAGGTATATCAACCACTGGTATATTGTCCATGCCAATTGCCATGGCGGAGTCTATAATCTGGTCTATTTCAGCACCAGCCTTCTGGGCCTTTTTATCGATGGGCTCCAGGGCTACGAGTGTCTTTGTGTATAATTCGAGCCTCTCGGCGAACATGGAAGATCCGTTGATGAGAAGCGGCGTGAAATTCGCCAGTGACTGCGAGAACCCTTTGAGAGTATCTATATGTTTGTTAGCATTGCTCAGTCCATAACTATAAGGCCGCAATGATATTCGAGACCCTTCGGACACGTACCCTTCGGACACCGGTTCCTCAGCGTCTCATTCACTGTCGCGTTCTCGGCCAGTGCAACCAACAGCGCGCCTACCGCGACCCTCACAGCCATAGTCTCCTGGTTATGAGTATCATTCCCCGCTCCAATCTCCCGCATCATATCATCTGCCGCGTTTGCCATGACCAATAAGCGCATCCACTCCGTGAGCGCGTTCGCCGTCCCCAGAGCTTCTTGGGCGGACTTTGGCCGGTCCCCAGCTGCCACAATCTTTGAGAGGCCATAGACTAGCCTCTCTTCATGGCCGTAGCTCTTTATCCATCTTGCCTGAGAGCCGCTGGCGACCTCTTGTTCCTCCTTTGCAGCGTCGACAGGGCGAGAGGTAGAGTGTCTCAGCAGCGCGCGCAAGACCGACGGCACATCAAGGACGTCGGTTCGGAGGAGAGCTTGCGCGTAAAGAGAGACCTGCGGGTCCAAGTCGTAGTATCTAGATTCACTGGGACGTAGCAGCAGCTCAGCGATAAGAGGAGTGGCAAGAGGTGACTTGGTGCTGAGGACTTTTGCGAATTGCTCCAACTTGTCGGTGGGGAGACGGCGATCGAGTGCATGAGCAAAAAAGGTCGCCCATTCGTCCATAGCTATCGGCCCGTTTGCAATTCAAGCATAGCCAAGTGTCATGATATAGTGGTATAGTGATATTGGGTCAATTGTGGTAATGGATGAACTTTAGTAAGAATATTGTTATTCTACACAGCTTCGGACGTCACGATGGCGAGGCCGCCAGGCACTGGATTCACCCGCCTCAGCCTCGCGCTAGGGGTCCCCGTTCAAGGTCGGGGCTTCCGGGGCGGTAGAATCTTAGGCCGAGGCGTTTGAGAACCGAGACACGAAGTAACCAATTTAACGGTCTGTACGAGTCCAACTGCGTCAACAAAGCTGATCTTATACAATCCGAGATGTGACAGAATCCTCGAGTATTATTGCCTTCATCCGCGATGGTCCACAGGAGCCCGAGCCCACAGATACCGGCGCAGAAGAAGATCTGCCCTCCCACTTCCACTGCACTCGCTGCTATCCCCCCCGTTGAAAGCGGCGGCAACAAGCCATTGCACCCCAATCCGTATCACCCCAAAGTTCATCGCTGACACCTTTTCTAAGTACAAGTAGTATGAGGGTAGGTATAGGGTATATGGCATCGAGTATCTGGAGAGCAATTGAAGTGCCCATCGACTGCAAAACCCACGCGCCGTTTGTGTCATTATATCCAAAACAAAATGTATATATGAGCCTTCTCACTCCATAGAGTCCATCTCAAGGTGCGCCCTCATCGCCTCAGAAGGAGGTGCCCTCGGTCCCACCATCCAATCTTGCATCGCAAGCCACTCGCTCCATTTCTCCTCCGCTGCGCGGATCTCATTCTCCGCAGGGTTACGTATCGGCATCATATATGGTATAGTTTCGTTAGGCGACGGCTCATAGCTGGCCTTAACTTCGAGCCAGCTCCCGCTCTTCGCGGCGAAGAGGTAATTGCGTCTCTCAGATTCGTGTAGCTGCCCTATTCCTTTGGCCCAGTCATCGCCAAAGAACGTCGTGAGCATCGCCTGTGTGTCGAAGCCCGTTACAACAAGCCGGCGGATATATGGAACCAGCGAGACCGATTCGCCGTGGCGATCGTCAAGCCTGGGTGACAGCGTAGAGGGTGTTGAGTTTCCAGAATGTGTTGTTGATCGAGGTGGGGAGTATGCTGATATCGGGTTTGGGTGTCGTTGATATGGTAGGAGGATATTGACGTAGGCAGCCACAGCCTGGAGGAATGGACTATGCTGGGAATGGTCAAGGAAAAAGCGGCGGCAGTTCTGGAAGTGGCGATGCCATTCATGCGGATCAAAGGACGATTCGGTCTGCGTCATAATGTGGTCTCCTCCTTGCTCTTGGTCAGTAGGAGTGCCCTGAGAGGGCCGGCGGGGTGGTGCGGAGGATGGATTTCCGTGGTTGCTGAACGCCATAGGAATGTGATGGGCAGCGCTGCAGGATATAAATCAGTTTTCAAATAATATAGAATACTGAGATTGTACGACTTACTTTATATAGTCAGCCGATTTGACCAGGACAAGAGTGTGAGGGGAGGGGTTCCAAATGCGACGGGCTATGCCTCCTTGGTACTAATATACCCTTTTTCCAGCCTCCTGGTGGAATAGACATAGTTTATTGACTGGGTGGCCAGGTGTGTAGGGATACTTATATATACCAAGGTTTAAAGACATGGGAGAGGGGGAAGCGTGTGGTCTCAGAGCGATTGTCGGGATTGGGATTGGGACTGGGCGTCATAGGGATCCGGAGATAAGTTTCCAGTATAACTCAGTGTTGGTCTGGTCTTCTGGGACCAAGCAGTCCGGCGGAGATGATGTATGCACTGTATGCGGGGGGGGGGGTTCTTATTGCCCTGCGAGGTAATATGTAGGGTCCTTCGGGGATGTTCAGGTCCTCCTTCAATTATCCTGTGTTGCCAGGTATAAAACGCCTCTGACATTCCTGCGGGGCTTCCGATAGTGATGGTGTGCCGGCCTGCGTTGGTGGCGAATGCACTGCCAAATGCGTCGCCGTGTAACTATAACCATGCATCTATAACCATACATCAATATCATCTCCTTCCACTCGTTGGAGACACAACCTCCACGGCGAAATGCACGTAGCGTGCCATCCTGTACGAGGGAGAGGTTATACAACACTTTAGTCCATACTAAATTTGCATAAGTATGTACTGTACGTGACGTGAGGGCGAGGACCTGCAAAACTGGAGGTACCAGTGCTCTAGATACTAGAGACGGGTAGGGCGAATACATCCGCCTCACTGGGCTCAAGAACTGAATCATACGCGTTCTGACCATGATCATTATAGTACTCTATGACTGAGTGAGCGACTGAGCGAGCGACTGAGCGACCGACCGAGACTTCATTTGGCCCTGCCGTGAACATGCCTGTACTGCGCCATTCAGACAATCTGCCCGAGACAGATCCAATAATTCCCAGGTGATTTTCCACCGTCGGTGCCATGCTTGTATTAGCCCACTTCGTCTCTCCCACGCAATCCCAGCTCGACATCGTTCTCCGCAGCCTGGGATAGGTCGTCGTGGTTGCGGAGTTGTAAGGCAAGGCTCATTTCGTGTCAAATCACACTGCCTTGCGCCAATTGACGGGCCAGCCGACAATTCATACAGGGTTGTTTTGTCCCAGAGGATGCAACGACGGTACGAAAATGAGCCGTCAGCAACCCTGGCCATACCAGTTTTTCATATTCCAGCTATCCGGAGCCGATAACATGATCGTCGTACTGCATGTCAGGGAACGCTTGCACCATGGCTGGCGGATGCTGCTTCACAGGCTCCCTGTGTTGTTCACCACATGTAATGCGACGCAAAACGTACTCGAGTGCCTCTGATTTTGTTTTATTTCATCTGTCGCCACTCCCAAAAACTCGCCGATCATGTAGGTGTACTACGCGTACAGCGATGTTCTTTGTACTGTACTTGTTGTACTGTACAATGCTGTACGGAGCCTTGCATCCGGAGTACCTCTCTCCTGGACCACGATGTCCCAGGCTAGCAGGTCATCATTGGCCTGGGCTAGCTTCATCGCAACGTGAACTCCATGGATTTGGCCATATGCAGCTGAAAGGGAAGGACGATGCAGCTCGTTGTTTCTCCACGCGGCCTCTTCAAGCCACGCTACCAGCGTGGTGCTCACATTGCAGTTTCAACTACGTGGGGATATCAAGGCCGCAAGACCCAACAAAAGAAGCTCAAAGATGCGAGGTACTGTACCAGAAAGTACACAGCAACTCCCATCCCCATTGAGATCTTCAAGTATTGAATGTTGAGCCCCTATACACCATCGAGCTTTCCGTGCGTTACGGAATATTTCCCATAATGTGTGTAGCTAATTAGAAATGAGCAGGGATAGACGGCGGTTCGCAGAGTTGCCGGAACACACTTTGCTCAATCCCCGGTTTACATTTCACGGACAAACCTTGTCATGGTTGGCGAGGCTCCCCTTTTTTCAGGTTCTGCGGTGAAAGTGGACACTATATGTATGACATTATAGGCCCAGCGACATGGGTGATGAGATTGCCCCGAACCCCCCACCTTCCAAGTGTTGCCACTAGTTCCTTTTCCTGAATTAATCCATCCCAGTTCAATAGATCATTATCAATCTCCCCAAATGAGAAATCGCGGCGATGAGAAACCCAAAGCCTCAGGGCCTCTCCAAACAGCTATGGGGCGCGCGCGGACACTCAGTGCCGTTTTCACTGCAAGGCGAGAGAGACGCGTGTCTCAAGCCGGCAAGCCCTTCTCCGTCCGTTGAGTCAAAACTTGCCGTGGCACGTTGTACACATGCAACTCGACACACACGAGCCAAATCAGTTATTAGCGTTCCTCAGCACCTGCAACGGCCCGAGGGGGGACCAGCCCGGAAACCGCGGCCGCAAGGCTTCGAGTTAGTAAGGCGGGGGACTGTGGATGCTGCCGCGGATCCCGTCATCCTCGCGAATCAGAGAACGCTTTGGTATTATGGTGCCCAGCGACAGAGACCCGGTCAAGCGGTGGCGCAGGATTTCCTGGGGGCTGAACTTGCTTCGGCGTGGGGTTGTGGAGGTGGTTGGTTGCTCCAGTGGTCAAATCTTGGAAGTTGCAAGGGCCCTCATTTCATGTCCTACACGGGCCCATCCCTGCACCGGAACGACGGCTGCTGCCGCGTTGGAGCGTCCTAGTCTCGGCACAGCAACGTATTAGGGCCTTCCGACGGGCATTTATGGAACAGATCGCCCAACTCTAGCAAAGGAGGTGCATTCACCCAGTCTTTTCTCCCTTGGTAGTGTCTAGCCTCAGCTCACGCAGACCATGAAGCTTGCTTCTGATCACCAAACTGATTTGGATCGGCGAGTCCATCTCTAGTACTCTAGCCTAGCGATTAGAATTCTTCTTTCCCCCCCCCGTAAGCAGCGGGACTGGCGAGACCTTGTTGAAGAGTATGGGAATCCGGGCTGCTGCAGAGATCAGCATGGGTTTTGGCTTTGCTCGGTTGGCTAATTAGGTACTGTGGTCCGCTCAATTTACCCTCATGATACCGACGGCCGAGAGGATAAAAGGTTGCATACTCTACGTGCTAATGCACCGAGTTTGAAACCTTTATACATATACTTGGTGCTCCCCGGTATTGCTAAAAACCCAGGCATTGTAATCTTGTGTTTACTTGTGTTTGGCATTGAGAAGATGGATCAGTGTTGATAAGGTGGATGATGCATTAGTTAGTGATAATGGGAGATAAGATTAGATGTTGATCACGTGATGACGCGAGACGTCGCGTTGAAGCCAATCCTGCGACAATATAACGCGACAACAATATTGAGGACGACGGTAACGCCTCACGACTTGCCCATTGGAAGCCATTCGGGTATCCAGGTTGATTATAATGATCTTGCTTTGAAGATTTAACTATTCTGGGCCTTATCCACCCTCATACTATTGGTCACTAGACTCGACTTGAGACGCGACTGTTTACTGCTCCAGGGCGTTGCAAACGGCGCAAGACGGTGGTAGGGAGGCGGAATTCCACGGCTGGCCTATGTTCCCATTCCACGGACAGACTGGATTGAGTACGATCAATCATTTCCAGGGCCGATTTTGCCCCATTTCTCTTGTCTGTGACAGAGCAGTCCGGGGAATTCAATCCGAGCCGTGCTCAGTATCGCGACGGTCTTATCGAATCGCCTAAACCTCGCCATGTCTGCTACTCTTCTATCGAATCTCAATGAATCCCAGCGCGATGCCGTTTCTTCGCCCGCTCAGCAGCTCGCCATTCTGGCTGGACCTGGCAGTGGTAAAACGCACACGCTCACTTCGCGCGTCGCTTGGCTACTCGCATCCGGGTTACAAGCACAAAATATCATTGTCGCAACGTTCACTAAGAAGGCTGCCAAGGAGATGCAAGAGCGGATTGGGAAGCTGCTTGGGGATGACAGAGAGCAGAAGCTAATTTTGGGGACGTTCCACAGCATTTCCGTAAGATACCTACGCAGCTACGGGTATCTCATCGGCATCAAGAAGGGGTTTGTTGTGGCGGACCAGCATGATTCGGAGACCATTATCAAACGAATTATCAAGAAGAATAACTTCATGGCTGATCCGAAAGCGACGAAAAATAAGATCAGTGGCCGAAAGGCGAAGGGCGGCTGGGGCGAGAAAATGGAAAAGGCGATGAAGAGTAACAACAAAGAGGTGCAGCAAATTGATGCAATATACACAGAGTACGAAGCGACCCTGAAGAGAGCAAATTTACTCGATTTTGATGATCTCCTTCTGCGCTGCGTGGACCTACTCCGAGACCACCCACAGTGTGTCTCCAATGTCGAGGCAGTATTGATAGATGAGTTTCAGGACACGAACCTAGTCCAATTTGATCTAATGCGCCTCATGGCTGCATCACGAAAGAAGGTCACTATTGTAGGAGACCCAGATCAGAGTATCTACGGCTTCCGGTCTGCAGAAGTTAAGAACTATCTAAGTTTATTACGACAATATCCGGACACCATCACCATTTCGCTTGAGGAGAACTACCGCTCCTCGGGCGCCATTCTAGCCGCTTCTCTGAAGATCATTCAACAAGATACAAGTAGAATCAATAAGAGTCTGTTGGCGACACATTCGGTGGGGACAAGACCTGTTTTGAGAACTCTCGAGTCTGCGGAGGTTGAGGGGGACTGGATTATGCATGAGATTAGGCGCTGTGTAACACTCACGGGTGGCTTGATCACGTACGGCGATGTGGCTATTTTACTGAGATCGGCATATTTGTCGCGGCATATTGAAACGTACCTTGGCAAAGCGGGAGTTCCGTATCGGATGGTTGGTGAGTTTATGTCTACGGTGCTCTTTTCACGCACGTATACACCTGCTAATCGTCACAGGTGGCCGAGCATTTTACGACCGAGTTGAGGTCAGGCTTATTCTGTACTATCTGAGAGTGATCAGCAACCCTACAGACAACAATGCTTTTGCTGAAGTTGTAAACCTTCCAAAGCGTGGCGTTGGCGATGTAACCGTTAAATCACTCATTGAGGAAGCTGATGCAAAACGTACGTCTATATGGGAATTGATGGAAAAAGGTCCACTCGCAACCGGACTCTCCGCGAAAGCTCGAAATGGGGTCTCACGATTTATGAAAATCATCAAGGATGCACGGAAAATGCTTAGCGATGAAGAAGGGCATACGATTGCATCCTTGATGAAGCATGTCATCGAGGCCGTAGAGCTCGAAGATTACTTGAAAAAGACATATCCTGAGGAGGAGGACTACCAATCGCGTTTGGAGAACGTGAAGGAAATTTTGGCACTGGCGGAAGAAGCAGATGATCCTGAATCCCCGGACTATAATGACGAGCCTCTGCCGGAAGTAGACGGCCTGGAACAAAACGAGCTTTCAACGCCTCTCTCGAATTTTCTGGCGAAAATATCACTGGCGACAGACAAACGAGCGAAAGATGCCGAAGGCGAAGACAAGCCACGGGTCACAATCTCTACCATTCATGCAGCAAAGGGCTTGGAGTGGCCAGTTGTGTTTATACCCGGAGCTTATGATGGCAGTATCCCCAATGGTAGAGCCGACGATACAGATGAAGAGCGAAGGCTCCTTTATGTTGGAATGACGCGAGCTAAGGCATTGCTGTATGTGAGCTATCCACTCATTGATTCAAGAAGGGAGTCAACCAGGCCGTCCAATTTCCTCACGCCAACCTCCCTTCTGCTGCACTTCGGGCAGAAGGGGCCTTCATTCAGCAAACAGAACGTTATTCCGGATATCGCGGCAATTCTTAGGCTTGAGGTACCAAAGATTACCTTTACGCCAGACGAGCTGCCACTTCCAAGCCAAGAGGATGATTTGTGGCCAGAGGATGGGACGGCAAAGGCACGTCCCCCAAAGACCTGGGATCAGTGGGATGGCACGGCACAGTATGGTGAAGCAAGGAAGTCCCTTGCGCATGATAGACCATTGATTGATAAGAAAAACATGGAACCCTGGAAGCCGAGCTACACCACTACAATGACTACCACTCCCGCTTTCTCCACGGCTGCAGCGGTACTTCGGGAACAACCTGTGAACCTGAGCGGCGCTGGAAGTGCCAAACGACCATATACCTTTGATGATGATGAAATCGTCGACAAAAAGAGTACCAAACGATCCACGAAGCGGCCGGAAGGGCAACCTAGCCTGGCGGCATACTTTGGGAAGCCTCAAAATAGCAAGGTTAATGAACCTACCACGGCTATTACTGCCGCTCGTCAAACACATACAACCCAACCCTCTGTGTCTCTACCTCGTATGAACCACCGAGCGACGCTCTCACAACGAGGGAACCCTCGAACCGCTATACCCGCTCATACCGCACCTTATGTGCCTCCTACAATCTGCCCGACCCTATCACGGCACCGTATTGGTGGCACAGCCTCCACTGCCACCAACCGGCGGAACATCCGTGCCTTTACACCCCCTGAGTCCAATGGAAGTAACTATATCTTCTTATCGAGCTCGCCGCCAAGGCCCGAGCCGGGACGCAAGGAACATGAGGCGCCGCGATTGCCTATGCCATCAAACTCTATAAACTCTATAGTTGCAACGGCAGCCCGTTCAGCTAGTCTACATACTACGACTGAGGATCGAGCGAGGGCGCAACCAGGCAGGAAGAGCTATGGAGCCAGAATGGGTATGGGGGGATGGGAGAAACGGATGGGTGGCTCAGGATCATGGAAGCCGCCGAGTATGGCCGATAAATGATGATGATGGAGTTTTTTGGGGTTCTGTGGTCGTAAACATTTGGATTAATATACCAAGGTGTTAACAGAGTTAGTTAGCTACACTAATAATGTCATAAAACCAGGTGTTACATACACCCTTGCTTTCCCCCAGTGTGCGGCGAATCGTGATTCGGCATGATTCGGCCCGAATTAGATTCGAATCATGATCTGATTCGGGCTGTTTTTTGATGATTCGAATCATGATTCGGCAATGATTCGAATGATTCGAATCATTACCCGAAGCATTGCTAAGATGCCAAGCGTCTATTGTAGTGAAGGCTCTTCGTTATCCTCAATATATAGCTTTTTAGATTAACATGTAATACAACTAATTAATCATTGTTATTATAAGTGATTCCGAGCTGTCTGATGTTCCTAAGGACCTTAATGATCATATCATTAATGAAGATAACAGTAATGCAAGTGTATTCTTATCATCCTTACTATCATTACTATTATTACCGCAAAGTAGTAATGATGGTGTATTCTCATCGTCTTTGCTATTGTTACCATAAAGCAGTACAGTAATACTATAGCTACCAGTTTCTCATTCTACTCTTTTTACAAAGAATCTATATTCTCGTACTATTATAAGAGGCTCTCCTAATAAGATTTAGTACGCCTGTACACAAGAGAACTGTTTATATACACCTAAAGCGAAACTAATATCATAAAATATAACAAGCAACTTATAGAGACATATTAAGCTAAAGCACCTAGCTATCTTTAAAGCGTCTTTAAAATCTACTTGAAAACCTTAAGATAAAGACGATATTAGCCTTTAGAACTGTACGCCTATATCTAGATTCTTTAGGCTAAATCCTTAGAGTACAACAACTCTAGCTTTAGGCACTAAATTCTAAGAGCTACTACTTGCGTTCATCGTTATAAATAATCTACCTATAAGATTAGTAGATAAATACTCATTCTGGCAGCTTATCTATTACCTTAATCCTTTAGCCTTAAGTATCTCTTCAACGTCTTTAAAAAGGGATCTATATAGGTAATTTTGCTATCATTAAGGCTAGCTATAGCTAGAACTATAGAGGCATATTATAGCAGGTGGATAATTATCACTTACGACTAATGCTTAGACTGCTACAAATGGAACAGATCATGCTACTGTTACTATACACTAGATATTAAAGGATTAGGTCTAGAATTCACAAATCCTTAATGTAATAAATCTACTTAAATCTATTCATTCTAGCAAATACCTAGCTTAGCAACTACTCTTAGTTACAGACGATTTTAAAATTACATACAGAGTCTTTATAGTTACAAGAGACAATGCATTAAACAATACAGTAATGCTTAACTAATACGAATTAAAAGTAGCAGATGTTTTAACAATAACGAATTAGCTATAGAGCTTTACAGTTAAAGATGGCAATGTATAATGTATAGCATATATTATAAATCTAGCTGTTTAAGTAGCTCTTACAACAATAAAAGCTGTACTATCTAAAGAGCTTAAGAGTTATTAAGTTTAAGAGAGTTTAGCTTATACTTAGATTAATGCTATTTATTCTAAAAAAGAAGAAGTTGTTAACGCTTTAACAAAGCTTCATAAGCATATTTATGTGTTTAGAAATCGTTAAGGGTGGAAGGACAGTCTTCGTTCTCATGCTATTACTACTAGAATTAAGCCTATTACTCTTACAATTAATATGCTAGTAAGATAGAACTTAACATATCATATGCTTTAAAATGCATTATTAATGGAGGCACTAATTATAGCACTTTATGCGTCACAGACTCTTAATACAAGCATGCGAGATATCTAGATTACTTTAAAGGAATGGGAATTACTTTATACCCTTATAGATTTCTTTAAGATCTTTAAGCGCATCTTAGAAAAGGTATAAGTAGATAGGTATCTAACACTTAACTACTATGTTCTATATTATCTATGACTAATAGATAAAATCAAGAAGATGAAGAAGACTATAAAGCATATATCTATTAACGAAGCTTGTACTACTGCATTTAACAAATTAGACGACTATTTCTCACTTACAACAAGCTAACAGTTAAGCCATTTAACAGTTGCAACAATATGTGATCCTCAGTTTAATTTTAGTATATTTAACTTCTATTTACTAGAAAGCTTTCATAACATAAGCAAAGAGCAAGCAAGAGCATAATTTGCAGCTTGTTATAACAAGTATAAAGCACGGGATAATGACATTTAAGTAGAGGAAATAGATATTAGACTTAATAGCAGAGGTGAGGATACACCTTAAGAAGTGGACTCTAAGGATAAGATGTTTAAGCATTAAAAGCCTATACTCTAAGAAGTTGAATAGAGGCAGTGGCTTAATGAACTAGGAGTTGATAAGCCTAATACTAATGTTCTTAAATATTAGCAAGCAAAGCAGTATTAGTATCTAATAATTACATAAATAGCTCGAGACTACTTAGCAATTCCAGCAACATCAGCAGCATTAGAACAAGTCTTTAGCTAAGGAGCTAACATCGTTACAAAGAAAAGGAATAGATTATTACCTTTAACAATTAGATACTTACTATGTCTATAGGATTAGGGGGTTATTGTTAACGATAAGGATATTAAAGATATAAGTGAAGATATAGATTAGGCATAGTTCTAATTACAGGGTGGTTTTACTCTAACTTAGTCTTTCTGTTCACTTCTAATTTAGTTATTACATTAGGAGTAACAAAATTTCCTATAATATTATTCTTATTATTTGATAGAAAATTAAAGTTCTCATATTAGTTTTTACCTTATACCTTTGAATATACTATAGAGTCTTTACTTTCTGGAAATTTAAACTTAATAGGCTAAATCTACTATAAAAACACTCTTAAAATCAGGTCTGCTTGTAAGAATTAGACCACGTCCTAAAGCTCATTAGCTTGTTGAAGTTGTAGTACTATAGGGATCTTTCTCTTAACATAGAAGTATGGGTATGAGCTAGGTGGACCCTAGGAACTTTACTTTCTAGAAATTTAAACTTAATAAGCTAAATTTACTATAAAAACACTCTTAAAATCAGGTCTGCTTATAAGGATTAGACTACGTCCTAAAGCTCACTAGCTTGTTAAAGTTGTAGTACTGTAGGGATCCTTACTATAAGGATACTTACTCTTAACATAGAGTAGGGGTATAAGCTGGGTGGACCCTAGGAACTTTACTTTCTGGAAATTTAAACTTAATAGGCTAAATCTACTATAAAAACACTCTTAAAATCAGGTCTACTTATAAGGATTCAGCCACGTCCTAAAGCTCACTAGCTTATTAAAGTTGTAGTACTATAGGGATCCTTCCTCACTTAAATTTTAAGTTTAGAGATAAGTAAAGGAGTTAAGAGAGTAAGCTATTAATGTTATTAATTACAGATGTTAATATACAATACATCTAAGGTCTTAACTGCTCTTTAGCTTAGGCTAAATTTAACTCCTCCTCTCCTCCCTTTTCCATTGCTAGAAGGAGCTATTAGCATATAGCTAGACAGCAGAAGCCTTCATTTCCACCTCTACTAGTCTAGACCTCATTAATCTTAAGGCCTCTCTTCACTAGTCCATTCACAAACAAACGAAGTCTTACCCCTCCTTCTAATTTAGTTAGACGGGGATAAGGGTCTAAAGTCTTCTAGCCTTCAGCCTTTATCTTCTTCTTGATCTCCTCTATAATCTCCTTTAGTTCTAACATAACCTAGTTAGGGTCATAGATGTAGACCTTAGTCTATATTAGTATAATAAAGAGAGTAAAAGGAGATATCTTACCTTTCTTTCCTTTAGGAAGAGAAGCTGAACATGAAGCTTCTTCTCATTAAGAGAAGCAGTGTTAGCTAGATCTTCCTTAAAATCCCTACTAATCATAACTACTAATCTACCCTGCTTTATACCCTTTAGCCCTTCTAAGATTGTAGCACCTCCATTAAAGCTCTCCTTTACTAACATTTCAACAGTGTCTTTGTTAAAATTAGCTGCCTTCAACTTGTTAGTAAAGATAGCCTTCTTTTTGGTCTTATCTTGGCTATCGTTGAATTTAATAACCTAGGGCAGACTTGCTAACTAGGAATGTTGAATTTAGCTAAGACAGAGTTAATCTCAGTAAGAGAAGCAGTTAGAGAAAGGTAAGACATTTTGATTGGTGATAGTTGAAGGAAGGAAGTA